>MU228519.1:1220997-1252109 GCA_018584345.1 Thuja plicata | reverse complement strand
ATGGAGCAGTTTGAGATGATCTTAAGTGGCAGTTCAGTCAGGCATCACTGGAGGCAGTTATTGGGGCACTTTGACTTCACTTTCTAGCAGTTTGACTTGTCTTTTTGGAGGCTTTTCTCATGCATACGGATTAGGGTTTCTTGAGTTCTATTTATCATATTTTGATCTGACTATTCAGGACCTTCTTTTTGGCTCACTTGTTTTGCATGTTGCAAACTTGAGAGAGATTTGTAAGGCATTGTAGCAGAGATTTGTTCCAGCATTGATATATAGAGATACTTGTTCCTTCCCATTGTTTTGAAGTGTAATCTTGTGAGTTTTATTGCTTGAATGTTGTGTTAGCCTTCATTTTAAGCTGCATTCCTTAATACATTTCAGAATCTTGATACACATAACTGCAGGTCTATTGTTTTTGTTCTAATTTTTGCATTGATTTGGTGAAGCATTGTTTCCCTACCTCTGCAAAATATTTTAGATCCTTACATAGAAACACTTTTGTAGTTGGGTGATTGTCTGGGTATTGAGAACTATAGTTATTTCTTGAAATCTGTGCTGAATTGATTCAAGTTACAAATCAGATTTGGTGTATCACCTCTATAGTTTTAGGATCCATTAGGTCATCTCTTTCCCCTTTTCCCTATATACAGTAACTTTGTGCAAGTGATATTCCAAACCTAAGAGAAACCGGCCTAGAATCCGGAGATTCGTTCTCAACCCCATCAACAGGAATGTTTCCATGTTTCAACAGGATAGCTAGATACCATATCAAGCTAATGGCGCAATCCTGATTGAAAACAATTACATTTTTGGAAAGCTCTCAGATTTTTAGTAGGGGCATCTTCTTTCCATTTCTACTTTTGGGGCCAAAATGATAGCAAAACAATCGGATCTTGTTTACTAGGTCAAAACTAAAAAAGAAAAAAAAATTAAATTTGTAATTACTATGATGAGCTTGCATTTTGTTTGCACATAGTTCAAGGTACCATAAGATCACTTTATTTATTTGTAAAATTGTCTATTATGATTTTTAATGACATGTGGAATCAACTTTTTAATATTGGGATTATCATATTTTTCATGATTTCACACACTTGATTGGATTTTGTGAAGGCAACTTGGAGTTCATCATAGTAAGTCAAAGGAGCATTAAATAAAGTAAAATTGGAAAGTATGAAATCAAGGTGCACATATTCCAAACCCTCTTATTTAAATTGTAAGAAGTTATCATAGCCTTCTTTTTCATCATAAATCATTTCTTGCTTTTGGTCAACTTGTTTGGTGTGTCTTCCTCACATTGAAAAAGGGATTTAAAATTAATCACTCACATTTGGATTTGGGCTTAAAATGAACCCCTTTGTCTTTTAATCCTTAATATTTTCTTATTTATGTTTTCTTCTTGCATCCTTGTTAAGGAGTTTGAGGGGAACATAAATAAGAGATCTTGCTTTTTTATTTTTTAGGAGGCCTTCCTAGAGAATTGATCACTCTAAGGGATGACCTCAACTCCCATGTTATGGCAGAGTATAAATATTGGGAGGTGAATCCAAAGACACCTCTCTTCAAAGTATAATCTTGTTACTCTTGGATAAGACCCAAAGAACTTTATACCTTTGGGAAGTTAAGGTGGAGATTTGGGTTACCATCTCCTCTCAGTTGTGTCACATTATTCTCTTTCATCTATGGAGTTGGGCCTCATGTACCTTGCATATATCAAGGACATTCCCTTAGTTGATCTTGTAATGCCCAGTTGAAGCTTGAATAGGATTTTTGGTGTGTTTGATGTGCTTGAGTGTTTAAAACCTTCCCCATTTGCAGCCAAAAGGGGACACACCATCCAAATTGAGCCTTAGGATTTTGTCTTGTATATAATTCCATTGTTTGCTTACATTTTAAATTAAAAAAATCCAAAAACATCATAATATTCAAAATCCAAAAAAAAAATCATAAAGTTTAAAATACAAAAAACATCATAAAACTTAAAAAACCAAAAACATCATAAAAACTCAAAAACTCAAAAAAATCAAAACATTGCAAAAACAAAAAAAAATCATATTGTTTAAGTCTATTTTTCCCTCAATTCAAGATTTCCACATCATCTTCACATCACCTCTTCCATATATCAACGTCATCTTCATTCTCTTCATGCTTCTTATCCTAGTCACCCTCTTAGTCATCCAAATCATTCATCTACATCTTTAATCATTATCCATATCCTAATCATCTTTTATTTTATCTTAGTCATCCTAATCATTCACATTCTTCCTAATCATCCTTATTATTTCCTCTAATCTTAATCATACCTAATCCATTCCTAATCCATCATTTAGGACCGTCATCCTAATCAAATTTCTTAATCCAATAAAGGTCCTAATCATCCATCTTATCCCAATCATCTAAATCATTTCATCATCTTGCTAATAATTCCATCAAATTCCTAATATTCATCCTAATAATTCTTCATAATCTACAACGTCATCCACTTTCTTAATCTAATCTCATCATTCATCTTCCATTCAATCTAATCACATCATCATTCTTCTAATCTAATTCACTAGTCAACCTAATATCATTCTATCCAATCCTAATCTAATTCATCTTCCTCTTCATCCAAAACCAATCCCCCTTTAGTCATTTACTTATCTCCAAAATCCCTCATCTATCTTTCAAAGTTATTCCATTCTTAATTCAAATCTTCATTTACATCATCTTCTTCATCCAAATTTTCATGAAACCTTTCACTTTTGGCTTAGGAGCACCATCATCTACATTGGACTTCATCAATCAATATCAATCCTTATCTTTTGTACCTTCATCGTATTTCCATCTCAAATATAAGGTAGAAAGATTTATCGAAGTGTTAGAAGGATCCTTATCTTTAGCAAACAAATTAGTCTTTCCACTTGAGAACATCAGTCAGTCTTAAGTGATTAATCTAATCCTAACTTGCTCAAGATCATAAGTCTATCTTTGACTAGGAAAAATCATCATCATTAATCATTATTGTTTACACCTTATTGGATCCTATTTCACTAAGGTTTGTCTTAAACCTTCATCATCAATCCTTATCAATCCAATATTGTGACTTTATCTCTTAATCCAATCAATCAATTTCATATCCAATCAATCAATCAATCCCTTTACCAATCATCATCAAATCAGTAACCCTTGAGGCCCTATCCTCATATCAAAAAAACCAAAAATATTGCTCCTAGTCCAAGATTACCCCTTCTTTCCAAACATCCATCATTTATCTTCCAAGCTCATCCATTGTTAATCCTAATCTTCATCCTAATTTTCTTCTAATCCAAATTAAAACCCCCTTTCAAACATCATGAACCCAGATTGGATTCACAAAGTGGTCAATGACCTTCAAATGCAATATTCCAATCCTCCCCTTCAATCCAACCAACCTATAAAACACCCCCTAATCATCAATCCAATCCTACTTTATCTTCAATTTCTTATCCTTCTTCCAGCTTTGACAAGGGAAATACATCTCACCATCCTCCTACATATGATCATCTTTCCCCAGAGGTCCAAGAACTCCAAAGCATTATCCTTGACATGCATAAGAAAAAGTTTCCCTTTAAAGACATATCCATTTCCTCTTATACCCAAGTTCATAATTTTTATCCCTTATCTAATTTCTATCTTCCATCCACTCCCTATCTTCCGCCTACTTCCAATCCTATGGCTTTGTATAATCCTAATCCTCCAGATTACTTATCATCCACTAGGAACTTCTTTAACTGGGTTGACCAAATAGCAGAAAATTTTACATCTCCAACTCCAAACAAAGTGGTCCAATCCCCATGTCCATTTCCATTGCATGAATACATACCCCTATCTCCTAAGCCCAATAGTTCTTCCATCGCTTCATCTACCCCAATAAGGTATCTTCCACCTCTCCATTCTATCAAATATAAAGCTTTAACTTCATTCACTACATCATCCCCACAAGTCCAAAAACATCAAGACCTTGCTCCAAATAATACAAATATGGATTCCTCTCCTCCTATAGATCTAATAATTTCTCTATCTTGTGACATTCATCCATCTCATGATCCCTCTCCATCTTTTGACACCTTTCCAGATGAATACCCTAGCCTTACATACCAAGATACCCTTGCCTTTCTTAATACAACTCATAATCCCATTCCTAATCAGGATCAAGACATCCATTTTACCTTTCCATTTGAATATTCAAGCCTTCCATCTAAAGATCCAACCCCATCTAATCATCCCACTCTATCTAATGATACCTTTCGTGTCCTATCCCTTAATCCATCTCCATGTCAAGATCGAGTAACTTCATCTCCTGAGTCCATCTCCCTTCATTATACCCTTCCATCCAAATATCCCATCATCCCTTCCAATCCACCACATAATCCTCCCTTAAGTCAAGATCATTGTCCCCTTTCACTTCCATGTAATCCTATTTCTCCATCTCAAGATCCCATTATCCCTCCTAATCCTCCACATGATCCTAATCCTCCACAAAATCCCATCACACCAATCCAATTCACCAATGAACCTCATACATCTAAGCTTGGTTTGTCCACCTTTATCCACCATGGCTTCCTTCAAGAGCCTATCATTCCTTCCACCTCTTCACCCCATTCACATGGACTCACATCTTGTGCTAAAAGTAATAAGTATCCCACTGAAAAAATAATTTCTCAAGATGTTGGTATACCTTCCACCCCTTCCAAAATCCCTCCATCTACAGTCAAATATCCCCATTACCCATCCTCCAAATCCATATTGGGTCCTTATATTACAAAAATCATCCCTTCCCCCTCCAAATCCATTTTGGGCCCTTATGTTCCAAACTCCATCCCTAATTCATCCACATCCATTTTGGGTCCTTATATCCCAAAATCAAACCCTTCATCCCTTCCATCCATTTTGGGTCCTTATATCCCAAAATCAAACCCTTCATCTCTTACATCCATTTTGGGTCCCTACATACCTCCATCACCTCAAATCCCTAAGCAATATCAACAAAGGCACACATCCTTGAATTCCTTCCAACATTCACCCTTCATTATTCCATCCATAAACTCTCCATATAATTTATGCTCATGCCCTCCTACCCTAGCTAATGGAAGCAAATTGGATGTCAATGATAAGGTGCATAAAGTTCAAAATCCACAAAAATCAAAGGATCAATATGTCCCATCTAAAAGACATGTTCAAGAAAATAAAAATGTGATCCAAAAGAAAGAACAATTCAAAAGGCCACAGAGGTCCAAAAATAAATTCATGTGGACTCCTAAGCTACTTATTGAAATAATGCATATCAAAGAAAAATCAAATTTGGCATCCAAAATTGCTAATCCAAAAGCTTCATCCACTCATAAGTACTCAAATCCTCCATTTTCCAAATCCATTTTTGGTCCTTAAATCCCAAAATCCACCTTTTCTCCTCTATCTCCTTCACAATATCCTCCTCCTATAATCCACCACCCTTCAAGGTGTGTGTCAATGATGATCTTTCCAACTCCTTACTCCATTTATTCACCAGTCTTCCAACCTTCCATACATTATCCTCCAATCCTTCCCCATCCTCCCCTCCCATTGATCCAATCCTTTGCATAAATCCTTATACCACCCTTTATATCCCCCATCCGCTCATCTACCTTCTATAATCCTACCAACATGGATGAGCATAAAGAATCCTTGAAAAAAAACATCATAAAATGTCCTTAAAAATCATCATCTTGGTGAAAACCTTGCAAATAGGCACCTTGATGATATCCAAAAAAAGGACATATCAAGGGATACCATCCATGGAACTAGATGCTTGAGTCCTTCCATCATCTTCCTCGTCACATATCCATTGTCTTCCAAATCCACTCATATATCCATTTTCTTATCCTCATCCTCTTTCACTCTACACTTGGGGGTAAGCTCCATCCATACTGCCTACCAAATATAACTTCCCTACCCCCTATCCCTCAACCATCATCCTCTCTAAGTACATTATCCATTTCCCATCTTTTATCTTTACTATCATATTCATTCCCTCCACCGTTGACATCCTCCATATCCCTTATGCATTATCCATACACTATCCATAATCCTACATAAGTCCATCCTTTTTATCCATATTTGATCTTGACATCCTATCTATATCCTCCATCTCATAGTCCTTATCCTATTTCTTTCCTTCATCCCCCATCCATAATCCTCTATAAGTCAATACTCTTTTCCATGTCTTTGATGTTGATTATCTCATGCATTTCCTCCATACATTATCCATTATCCTCCATATCATTATCCTCTATCTTATTCATAGCCTCCATCTCACATCCCTTTAAAAATCTCAAAATCCAAAAAAAATCTTAAAAAATCTTAAAAATGCAATAATCCAAACAAGTGCAATCAATCCTATCCATGCACAATAGTCTTGCAATCTATCACACCAATCTTTAATCAAGTCATCATCTTGACCCAAATTAGCTGATAATCTATTAATGGAATTTTTAATCCAGTCATCATAGGATGTATCCTTTCTAATCCTTGGATGTGCATTGTTCTTATCATTAACTTTGTCATCTCAATCAATCATCATCATTAATCAATCAATCAGTTTTCAGCTTGACTAGGGGCAAGATTTTGGTTTGTTTTTGGTTTTTGTGCATGCTTTCTTATTGCTTTTATGTGTTAGCATTTTTGCATTTATCACGGTCGTTACATCCTATTGTCACAAGGCATCATGGTCTTCCAAATCATGGTGTCATACGACATATTGTTGTATTTGACCTTTTTATTATGTACTTGACACCTTGTCATCTTGGTTCCTCATAACTTGGTGCATAATGTCAAGTACAATATCAAACCTAGGTTTCTCACACCATTAAAACATCACTTTCTCTTATTCTTCCTTCATTATCCCTATCCTTTTCCTTCTCCTTCCATACTCCTATCCATTTCGAGAGAACACCCGTGTTCTCCGAACCTGCATATCCTCTCGAGGGGGCATACTACTCCCTCCTCGTCATCCTTCCCCATCCTTCTATGACTGGGGCATCATTATTCTAGTCTTATCACTTCTACGCACTATGTTTTATTCTTCTTTGATATAATATCATTTCATAATGCTACATCAAAGAGGGCCAAAATGTAGACACCTAAAATTGTCCATTCACACTTTAATATTCATTCTTGTTAATATTTGTCCTTAACATTATAGTTGATTTTAAATAATTAACTATATTGTTATATTCCTCTATTTATTTTATTTAATTTAATTTAATAAATTCATTTTCCCTTTTTATTTAAATACTATAATATATTAAATTTAATTTAATATACTATCCCTCCATTTCTTAATATAAAATAAATTTTATTTATTTTATTCTTCCACTAGCCTAAAGTTCTTCTAAAACTTGATTAAATTAAATTATTTTAATTTAATCCTCTTTTCACTTTTTCCTAATCTTACTTTTTGCTAAATATTCATCTAATCTTGATTAAAGGTGGATTACCTCTAATCATGTGCACAATCACCTTTTACAAGGTAGCCACCTCTCCATCTCTTTTCTCCTCCAATCATTTCAAATTTCTCTTTCCCTCTAAAAGTGAAGTTTAACTTTTTCATATTTTGCCTCTTAATCTTGGTCATCCATTCTTTTGCCTATTAATCTCCTTCATTCCCAAAAACATCCTACCTAACCTCTTAATCTTAGCCATTCATCTTTTTGCCTCTTAATCTCCATCATCCAATCCTACATAATTCTTTCAAAAATCTATTAAATAAGAGGCTTCTCCTCATTTCAGAAGAATAATGGACCATCTCTCATACATTGTTATGTTGCTAGAATGTGAGCAACCACATACCTTCTACAACAACATTATCAAATAATTTAGCATTTTGGGAGGTTTGCATTGCATGTTTTATGTTGAAGTAGTTTAAGTTTGTTTCTTATTTCATTTCATCATATTTGTATGCTTGTTTCTCCATGTCATTTGAGGTGTATGTAATAATGTAGGAATTAGTATAGTTCTGATTAATAAAAACAGGTTTTACAAGGACCCGAAACCTTTACAAAAAAAGAGAGTTCAGCAAGTTTTACAAGGACCTGCAACCTAGTTAAAAGATACATAGTTTAAAAAGCATAGTAAAACTTTGCCAAGGTAACAGGACAGAAAGGGACAGCAGCACTACTAAACGAACAGACAACAAGTCCCAAAGTTAAAGCAGGAAACAACAGGGACAGCAAAAAGGAAGCAAACAGGACAAGCAAAGAGAAGAAAACAGTTACATTCCTTTAACCATTTCTTCAGCTTCCAGGACCATTAGTTGCATGTTGTTAACAGAAGTCTTCAGTTCCTCTGTTTCTTTGTCATCCTTTGGGCTCTTTTTCCTCGCACTAGCTCTAGTTCTCGATCCCGGTCCCATCTTTTCCACAACACTGCTATCTTTTTCCTTATTAATCACTTCCAATTTATCCATTAGGATTTGGGCATGACCGCAGGTAGGAATTAGTATAGTTGCTTATGCTTATTTCTTTATTTGCATTTTTACACACTACATTTATATAAAATATTTGAGTCATATCCTATTTTAAATCTCAACACACTCCTCTTTAGGCACTTTTTTTAGTGTGCACTTTATCTTATATTACTGTATGCTTACATATGTCCTATCATATTGTTATGTTTGATGCAATTAAAGGTCCACTTTGAGTTTGATCACAACAATATAGAGTTTGGATCTGTTAACTAGGCCCCATTACCTTTCTACCCCCAAACTTTTAGTTAATTTAGGGTAGAATAATTTTCTGACTAAATTATTTTCTGACTTGCTATGGAAAAAATATCTCCTACTTATCAATTGATAAGCTTAAGGGGATTTCTAATGAATGGTTCATAAGGCACAACACTTGGTGAAGGTTTTTCAAATGGAGTTGCAAGTAGAGTGGGTTTAACCATGGAGGAAACTCCATAGTTAAGCAGGCTCGAGCTGGAGTAGTACTGGGATGGGTGACCTCCCGGGAAGTCCCAGTGCTTCACCTCTGTGAGCATCACCTAGATCCAATGAGTGCTAAGTGTTCCTTTCATTATCATAAGAGATGGGTTCGTGTGAACCACTACTCATGAAATATGGGTCAATGAGTTTGACTCAAAAAAACTACACAGTTGAATCTTGATAGTAATATCACAACTAAATTATTTAGGTCACTTTTTCGGCTAAATTTAAGGGTGGATAATGTAAAGGTTGCAGGATTCCAAAATCCAGCCTGGGAATTTGGATATGATCATCATAGGTCAAATTCAATCAAAAATCACCTTGAGGACCATATATAAATCACTTTCTCTATTTCATTTTATACCACATTCACCACACATCTACAAGTTCCTCTCAAGAGCAAGTGTTTCTCAACGAAAGATCTAATCCAAGAGGTAATCAAAATACAAGTAATATTCCATTATGAGTTCATGGTGGATTTTTTTATCATTAATTATGGTATTGCATCAAAATTTGGAGGAATTATCATAAGATCATTTCATCATCAATCAAGGGTATAATAATTTTAGTTCAAGCATTTCAAGTCAAGAATTTACTTCAGATCTGAGATTTATTTTTCATATCATCATCATTCTTAGGTTGATTCCAAACCCATGACTTGACTAAGGAAATCCTCTATAAAAAACCATTCCTCTCTCTTGTGAAAATCCAGATACATGTGACTGGTTAAATTTGGAGTTCTCAAAGGTTACAAGTTCAATAGTGAGGAAATGAGGTCTTCACTAGTTTATGCATGCGAACTAGGAACTAGACCTATTTCCCATGATTACACTATGGAGAGTGGATATAATTGGATCAAATTTAGATCCAAGAAGAAGGTGAATTAAATACTCCTTATTTGAGTTGAAATGTATTATGTAAGAGATGTGGGTTAGATGTTGGGTCTAGGTCCAATGGTGGAAAATTGAGGGTTTTTAGCATGCACATGAAACCAAAGAATAGATACATTGACAAAAGTTATAGATCTAGAAAGACAAGACAAAAATAACCCATATGGGCTAAAATTAGGAGGTTAAATTATCTTAGGGTGACATTGACCTAAGAATGCTATATGCAGATGAAAATTATATTTCTAAGAGTAGTACGCTACTTAGAACATTCCCTAAAGTTTTTTAATAAATGTAAAAGACTACCTTTCTTGGAGCGATGTCAACCCTACTTTTTTAGATATGTAAAATTTCAATCTATAACCCTTCATTTTCTCTATCTTATTCCAAATTGGTGTCTCCTTATCTTATTGCCAGTAGATTTAAAGAAGGAAAAATGTTAAATTAATGGTGATTTGCATAGGTTGAACCCAAGTCTTGGAATTAAAAATTAAATTGAATTAAAATGTACTTGAGTTGAAAGTGTGTTGTAATGTAGTCGAGGCTAAACTTGAAATGGAAATATTTGAATCTTATACCATTTTAATTCAATGCTCTTTAAATGTAAGATAAAGTGTTGATGAAATAACATTATTCAACAATACATACATGAAATAAATCACAAAGACATTTTTTCTTGAAGGTTGTTACAATTTTCTACCCCACAAATGCTAATATATGAAGATGACTTGAAGGATATGAGATGTCACCTTGAGTGCTTCATGCTTGATATTTAATTCTTTCTAGGAGATGTGATGTTGATATGAGAAGTGAAAATTAATTTAAAAATGGTCTTATATAAGATTATCTAGGTATTTTTGCAAATGAAGCTAACTTCCAATGGTCATATTGAGACACTAGGATCATGGATAAATATACAGGAACCCAACACTAACACATTTGAATTTGGACTTAAATTAGAGATTCAAGGATTCCCCCGGTATCAGTGACATGGTAATTCAGGGTAATACATCTAGAGATGAAGTGTATTGAGTTCAAGGCAACCATTTTGATCACCATCTAGACATATGACATTAGATTTTTAGTCTTTTGGCCAAAAAATAGACTTAGATAAGGGCTAGGGGACTATGTAGTACTAAGGTAAGGTCCCAAAATGTGGTGTAAATTATATAAGGTTATAATTTATAATTCTACACAAAGATCAAGGTATATAATTTTTTTGAAGATTTAAGTACTATGACACTGATGGTTAGCACCATTATCCTAGGGAATAGAATTCATGGTGCCATAGTCCTCTTAGACTTGGGTACTTAGAGCCATAGTCCTCTTGGACTAGAGTTCCAAGTTGCATAGTCCAACTAATTATTTCTTGAAAGTTGATAGAGAAATATTGTAGAAACCTTTGATATGAAATGTGATTTTAGTGTTCAGTTTGGAGTCTACTAGGAATAAGGCACCTATTGAGAATATTTGGTCAATAAAAAATCAACTTGCAGACACAGGTGCACCTCTATATCTCGGTTGTAAATTTGGGTTTATTAGTTTATTTTAGTTTCTATCTTGGTTTTTTAGTCTAGTTATATTTCCTCGTTTACTTTAGTTAGGATCTAGCTGCATTGTATTTAACACCTCAAAAAATATTTTACAACAAAGGAACACAATCCTAAAGGAGAAAAGGGAAGTTTGTTGACTCTTTTTAGGTGAGAGTAAAATTGGGTACACCTTCACCTTTTTGTGGTTTGTATTGTATTGTATGGTGAAGAGGTTTTGGCATAGAACACTAGCTTAGACTATCTCCCTTTTTCCTACCTTACACTATGGTGAACTTGACATATCTTACACTTGCATTAATTCTAAGTTTTGCAAAAAATTTACAGTTTTAAAATGATTCATTCCCTAAATTTACTACTTGCACTCCATTTTACTTGTAAAAACACAAAAAATCTTATTTAAATGAATTGGTGGGTCTTTTTCATTGGTGTTTTGAATTATTTAGAGGCATTAGTTATAAAAAAAAAATTATTTTCTTAGATTAGAAAACTAAAACCTTAAATACAAAATCAACCCTTATATTGAAGAAAGAAAACTTATCCAACCATGTTGGATCTCTTTTTACAATACTTTTATGAACTTGATGGGCCATTTAGTAGTGACGAATTTGACATGTTAGATTTGAAGGAGAGGAAAATTAGGAAAACATGCATGCATGGAAACCACAACCTATAAAATCATACAAAATAAATCTTATCCTAACATAAGAGAAATTGAGACAAAGTGCATAAAATAAATCAAATGAATTCAAACACTCCCTCAATTTGACTCCCATGTCCTTTCTTTCTTCTAAAAACGTTGATATGTTGCTCCCATTATGACAAGATGCACCTATAGCTTGAAATAAATTTGGTATGATAACAAGAAGGGCAACGTCTATGCAGGCATCAAGTTCTCTAATGTTACCAAGGAGGGACTTAGTTTTTTTGTCTTTTTTTTAACTTTCCTTTGTAAAAGTTGAGTTTCTGATGGCTGCATAGACACTGGCAACAAGAAGATTCTAAAGGTTTCTTTCCTTATTTGAGAGAAATGATAGTCCAATTTATAGATTTTTGGAACTCAAATCAACAGATTAGATCAAAGCAAAATCAATGACCACGATTAAATGAGAGGACAAGTTAAGTGATGACAAATTGGAAATTGCATTTCCAAGTGAATGAGGAAATCAAAATATGATAGAGTTAAGTGAAAACAAATATTGAAAATATTTATTTTCAACACAAAATGTCATTTGCAAGTGGATGACAAAATAGAAATATGATAGAGTTACATGAAAATAAATATTACAAATATTTATTTTCAACAAAAAATGCCATTTGCAAGTGAAGAAAAAAATGAGTGATAAACAAGTTAAGTGGAGGAGAAAATGGAAGGAGGAAAGAGTTAAGTGGAAAAGGAATTTAGTAAGTGGGAGTTAGAAGCGGAGAGAAAAGGGGAAGGTGAAAGAGTTACAAGTGGAGAAAAAATACCATGAAAAACAGATACATGGAGTTATAAATGAGAGTGGAATTTAATAATTATTAATTCTCTCATAATTAAAAAAAATAGACAAGTAAATAAATAAATATATTTAACTATGGGAAAAGGGGAAATGAGGTAAATAAATAATATATTTATTTACCAAAGGGATGACATTAGGATAAGAGAGAAAAATAAATAAATATTTGCCCCTAGAACCAAGATTAAATAATTCATAAAATTATTTAATCAAAGATAAATCGATAGGACATGATAAAATCATAGGACAAAAATTAGTAATTAATTAAAAAGTTCTAAATGTTTAATTAATGAAGAATGACACAATATTGGTGATAAAATACACAATATAGAAGACATGTTAAAAAGGGGGCCATATGTGCGAACTATTTTTTAGTGTCTTACATTTGAGAGCCCAAATTGCAGAATTTGTAATTAGGTGTGCAAATTGGAAATTTGAATCACTTATGACACTTGGTAAAAAGGAGAAGTAAACTTCTCATATTTATGACAAATTATGGCACACTGGAGGCCAAATTAGTGGGTGGAAAGGTGTAAGAAAGGTGGAAGGGAAGGTGTAAGAGGTGAAGCTAATTAATAGGAGGTGGAGGCTAGAAAATAAGAAGGGGATAAGTGAGGTGGATTTATGAGGATTAATATATTTTAAAAATGCAAAATTCCCCACAAAAAGTAATTAGCATTTTATGAAATTCAAAATTCCATAAATTAGGAAATTATCCAATTAATTAATTGTGGAGACTTAGTATAAGGAATGAATAAATATAATTTATTCATAAAAGCTAGGGATAAATCATAAGTTGTTCATCCCAAGAAGACAAATTAGCGGATCATTAGACGAATCAAAGGCATTAAAGTGAAATTGAATTGATTTTAATGATCTTGATGAGGATTAGGAAATATTTTGATGGCTCTGAAATGCTTTAGGAAACGACGAGGCATCAATGAAATTTGACAATGCCGGAGGATTGATCGAGATGATCTCAAAATTATCTTGGGATGATTAGGAAAGGATTGGGACTAACTCAGACTAATTTAGGAAGATTTGGCATGGTTTAGGAACGATTAGAAAAAATGATCAATTCAGCCAAAAATGAGAGAAATGTTATTAACTAACCAAATGAGAAAATGACACAAGACAAAAGAAATGTTAAAAGGGTACACATAGATGTGAACTATTTTTAGGTGTCTACATTTTTCCCCTCTTTGATACAATACAATTTTGAGCTTTGCGTTAAAGAAAAACTAAAAATCATGCCGCAGTGGATTGACATAATGGAGGTAGGATGCCCCCTCGAACAATTGGGCATAAATTGACATGAGGAAAATTTTTTGGAAAGAAAAAGATTGCTGGGATTGATGGAAGAAATGTTAGGAGAAAGAAAAAGTTAGAGAGAAGAATATTTATCAGTGATTAAACATTGCTTTCATAAGTGCATTATTTTTATATGGCAAGTGGATGCAATGCACCATGACATAGAAAGTCAGAGTGATAAGGTGATCCCTTTGCATATAAAGAAACACATAGTAGACAAAGAATGTTTCCATCCATCCTAAAACATATGGCATCTGTGCTCCAGAACTTTCTAAAAAACACCTCGTAAACAAAAGATAAAAACAAAAATAAAGGACCGTGAACCATCCTGACCACTCTCATGACTCAGTGATATCTTGGAGTAGCATAATAACATTCCCAAAGATAAATCAATAAAATGTAATACTCACTAAACCAAGAAAGTCAATGACCATTATGATCTTGTTGTCAAAGTTGATAGTTTGTTTGATGTCTGGTCTCAGGAATGAAGTACCCATCTAAGATAGATATCGCCTGGCTTCATGTATACCATACCTTGTATAAGATAAATGGCAGGTTTGATAAAGGTCAAAATGATGTTGATTGATTGATAGGACAAGTTTGATTGGATTGATTGCTGATGGGATTGAATAGTTTGTATGTCAATGCGTGATTTCATTAAGCGCAATGTTTGATAAGCCTTCAGTCGATGTCTACTCAAATGTTTGTCTTGTTGCAAAGGAATGATTTATTGAAAACAACAAGCAATTATGTACATGATGAGGAAATAAAATGAGTATCATTTTTCAATTTTAGGATCTTTTCAGGACTTTTTACAATTTTTAGGATTTTTTCAAGACTTTTTACAATTTTATTTTATTCTTTTCAAGACATTAATATTTACATGAGAAAGTTGTATTGAATTTCCCCTAGTGTCTAGCAAGGCAAGGACATTATGGAAGAAGAAATGGACTGGTAGATGGATGAAGGCCAAGGGTCACTTGCATTGGATCTGTTTAGGTTGCCAAGGACTATCCAATAAATGGGAAAAAATGTTTTTGCCAAGTTGTGGGATTGGACATGAAAATGATAGGGTAATGAAATGGTGTATTATATGGAATAAATTACATAGGTATGGACATGTTAAGAGGTTTTTCTTTGAAAACATGTTTTGCATTTAACGTCCTTATTTTATGTCAAGACCAAGAGAAGGATTTGGATAGGAAAATGATAGGATATGAATAAGATAAGAAAGATCAAGAATGGACAATGGGATATAGACTAAAAGGGATTTGATAAGACAGGCAATATGGACTAAAGGGATATGATAAAATAGGTGATTTGGACCAAATGGGTTGAACAATGTAAAGTAGAAAAGACATGTGATGCTTCAAGGGAGATCTCTAGTCTTGTCAACATAAAATTTGGGGAAAAGCGAATAGGATAAGGGATATGATAGGCATAGGATAATGGATAGAAAAACATGAATCAAACTTGCCCCCAAGTATGGACTATAAGAAGTTAATAAATTACACATGATGCATGTTTAGCAAGTTTTCACTATTGGAAAAAATTATTTCTCTTTATTCTTTTTTTTTATGTTACCAAGACGCCTGTTTGCAACTCTTTTTTTTTTACTTTTTGGTTTTTTTATTTTTCTCTTTTTGACATTTTGACATATTAGGAAGAAACTGGATGCATTACATGACATGGACATAGGACTCAAGCATCTTTTTCTTTGGACAATGCTTTTCAAAGATACATTATAATGAACTATGACTATGACAGTATGCTCAAAGATGTTGGTAGGGTAATGATAAAGGGATATGACATGGATGATTGGATAAGAATGGATAAGGATTATGAAAAGGATTGGATAGGATGAAGGAAAGGCTAGAAAATAGGTGTTGGATGATGGAGGTTTTGTTTTGAGTGGATGAAAATGGATCCAAGAACAACATATGCACACACCTTGAGGGGTGGTGTAGTGATGGAGGAAAAGGCAATGACGGATGTGACAGAGGAAAGGATATGGATTTTGGGACATAAGGACCCAAAACAGATTTGGAAGATGGAGGGTTAGAAACTTTTTATGCCAATTTGGATTTTTCTTTAGGACTTTGTGCTTCAAGAAGCTTCTTGAGAATCACATGCATTTTGATTTTTCATTTTTTGTGGATCCTTTGAATGCATTGCTTGCACAATGGATTTTGGAACCCATATGGATTTTGATTTTATTTTTGCTTAATGGGCCTTTATGGCCTTTTGGAAATTTATTTTTATTTGTGGATCAAATTTTTGTTTTTTTTATACATGTCAATTAGACTGGACATGTTGATCCTTGACTGTATGTGGATTGCTTGAATTGTGGATTTTATGCTCGGCATCAAAATTGCTTGGAAAGGGAATGTAACTAATGAATGGTTATGAATGATATGAGGCCTTTTGGATGGGTGGTTAGGTCTCTAAGATGTGTGCCTTTTTTTACTTACATGTGGGAAAGGGTAAATAACCTGTGAGCTAGTATAGGGATGAATTTATGGACCTAGGAGTTGATTAACTCATGGATATCTAATGGATATTATGAAGACTCAGTAATACCAAGTATCATGATTGTAGAAATGGTTATATCAGTTGTTGTTTTGTCATTGTTGTCAAGCAATTGATTAATTGATTTTTATTGTGTTACCATATCTTAAGAGGAGAAGTTAAATGGGTGACAAATATAGATCAAACAATGATGAAGTAATTATGTTAAAGTTGTTTTCTACTATAGATTTGATGTTATCAAATCGGTACATTTGATTGATCAAGTCAGGAACTGCAATGAGTTAAGCTATGACTGTAAGAGATACTTACCGAGCTAGACTGAGTCAATGAGTAGAATGTTATGTGAGTCTATTATAGTTACTGAGCATTGAGCATTGAGAACAAGTTAGACACTGAGTAGTGATGAAGTCAGTTACTCAGTTGCAAGAAAGTTTTACCGAGTATAATATAATGATATTAAATGATGAATTTAATGCAGAGAGATGATGAGATGGATGAGGAAATATATTAAATGAATTTTGTTACAAGATCTACAAATGGGAAAATTCAATATGAAGATCTAAGGCAGAGATCAAGCGGTTAAACAAAAAAGTAAAAGTTCCAAGAAAAGCTACAAGTTTTGAGGTAAAAGTAATTTGGTTTATCGAGTTGAGAAATTTGAAGAAGATGATCGAACAAATGAGGGCAAAGGAAGGAAAATAAAATTAAGGAGATTAAGAGGCAAAAGTATGTCTATATAAGGAATGATAATTATAGGGAAAAAGGCTACTGGTGAATTGAATAGAGAAGGAAAGAAGCTAAAGAACATCATTTACCGAGAAGAATAGAGAAAGATAGATCAAAGAATCTACAGTCTAAGAAAGAGATCGATGGAGTATGTGATGCCAGTATTCAATTGAGCATAAAGGATATGATCCAAGCATAGTGAGTTGCTAATTTTGACAGATCAAAGTTTACTGTTGCTTATTAATATTTTTAATAGAGAAATCTCTTAATCGAGTGGATTTAACCATCTTATTTGTAAAACCTAGACTTGGGTGACATTCCAAAAGAGTGTTTGAAGACCTTTAACAAGGCCACTCCTAATAGGGTGAACATCTTAACAAATCTGAGGTAAATCCCCTAATAGGGTCACATTTAGCAAGTGTATTTGTAATCTTTAATGGGATAAGTTCTTAACTAAGCGTACTTCAGAAGGGTACATTTTTATTGTGGGTTACAATTCCCATAGAGGTTTTTCCCAAATTGGGTTTTCTTGTTAAATCTGGTGTCAATGAGTTATATCATGTGTTAATGAGTTAATCTGATGTTTCTAAGTTTGAACGATTTATTGTTGCTTATGTTATTTGGTGAATTGGTTATTTACTATATTTAGTACTTACCGAGTGAATCAATGAGTTCAGTTTTAAGAGTTAAAGTTTGATTTTTCAGATTCTGATGAGCTACAACTGATTGTATTTTTGAAGTCATTTGTTGATAGTCATCTGAGTTACATATGTGATGATAAAAATTATCAGTTAATTTATTGTAATTGATGTCAAGTTATTTGAGTATCATTATGGTAACAAACATCTATTATGGATTGAAGATCTAGAACAAACAAAGTTTATGTCGTCAGTAAATGAAGAGTTTTGTATACACCAAGAGAAAGTGAACACTGAGTAAAATACAGTGTATACTGAGCACAATGATAACTGAGCTAGGGATCGCCGATACATCATGGTATTGACCAAGCAATTTAATCAAACCGAGGTCGGCTATAATCATGAGCTAGCAATTGATGATTCCAAGGAAAATGATAAGGTTTGTTATGTTGATCAAATGCTTATGAAAATTCAAGGAAGATCGAATGATGAATATTGAAACATGTTTTTAACACAACTGTCGAGGAAGGTTTAAGCAAAAATATCAACGATGGAGATTAAGCAGAAAAATCTAAAGGATGGAAATTAAATGAGTTATGATGTCTATATAAGAGACAATAGATTCGTTATGAATCATACACCTAATGTGCACATGCAAATTTTATGCATGACTGATCAAACTAGTTAAGGACAGAACTGAGCATTTTCTGCAGACATTACTGAGTGACAGAGGAAAAAAGCATTATCGAGAATAATAGAGTATGAAGAATCAGATGAACTAAAGTGAACAAATTGATCAAAGGTATTATGTACTTAGCATCAGGGTAATCTTTAAAAAAAACCCCTTCAAAAAAGGTGTAAAAAACTGGCGAAATATAGAAAACTACAAAGGAAATTATTAATTTTATTGGCAAAAAAAATTTCTTTACAAAGAAAAAAAATAATCTCATTTGGCGAATTGTGTTTTTATTTCAGAACTGCCAAAATATATATTGGTGAATAAAAAAAAGTATTTATAGTATAAAAATATATATTGGCGAATAAAAAAAAGTATTTATAGTATAAAAAATATATATTGGTGAATATTATACACATAGCGATAGGACTACATGTCAAGTTGGGTGCTACGTGTCATTTATTGATGACCATTTTGTGAGGAGAGTTTGCATAGCTTTAGGAGGCTAAAAGGAGGGTTGATGGCTAACAGTTATGAAGATACACAATGGTCATGTTGATGGTGTGCGTGACTTTAGCTGTTATGTTGGCGGTTTAGAGTTGTAGGCCACGAAGATACGCAAAGGTCAAGTAAGTTTGTGGTTGACAGTTTGGCATTTGCCTAGCTTTGGCATAGTTTGTGGTGAATGGTGACAGTGTATGTAGCTTTGGCAAGCTAAAAGGAGGGTCTAATAGTTACAAAGATATGTAATGCTCAGGTTGACGGCGTGCATGACTTCGGTAGTTATGTTGGGAGTTTGGAGTTGAAGGCCACAAAGATATGCAAAGGACAGATTGACAGTGTGCATGAATTCAGAAGTTATGATCATAGGTAGGATATGGGGGTTCCAAGGCCATGCTGGAAGTCTGTATAACTTTGTCACGAAGTTACAGTGATATTGAACACTAAAGTGCAGTTAATGAGACTTATCGACACCAAGATTTTTTTTAGACATTAAAAAGGATAATTTTTACGAGATATGAGTTGTGATTCGTAAACATTCATTATTTTTATTTTCAAAGTCAATTCACCTTATGTGAAACATTCTTTCAAAATTTAATGCACCTGCCGAGTTATCAATTCAAAATTTAAAATCGCAGCTAGAATATGGTGGTTCCTAGGACACACTTACAGTCTACGTAACTTGAGTAGTACATAATCCAGGCTAAGATTTTGATTAGACATTAAAAAGGATAATTTTACGGGACATGAGCTATGATTCATCAACATTCATTATTTTTGTTTTCAACTTCGGAGCCAAGTTACACAGGATACAAATGTTTGTAATTTTTGTTTATCGATATTCATTAATTTCCTTTTCCTAGGCAAGCCACCTTAAGTGAAACATTCCTTCAAAATTTAATTTGGCTGGAAAGTTGGTGATTATTTTATTTATATAATCCTCGGTAGTGAAATTGCAAAACATAGGGCGCTTTCTAAATTTCTAAATTTGGAATCTTGGATGACAGAATGGGTCTTCCGGTAGCTGAGGGTCATCAAATGAGAACCCAAAACCTGTTATCCTACCAAATTTGGATATGGAGGAGGAGAGTCAGCAGGATATCCTCAGTCATCTTATGTCTACAACATGGGATCATGCTACCAGTTACGCCAGATACCAAAGTGACATATTCAAACTCAAAGTAGAACATGAAAAGGTGGAGATGCGCGCCATTTTTATGATCATGGCTTCGACCAGGAGGGGTTCTAGGAGGAGATGATGCTGTTATTTTTTTTTATGTGCATTGATTGATCTTTTTCTTTGTGGATAGTATTATTATATTATAGTTTATACTATAACATATTAACAAATTACTATTAGTCTATTAGTATTAGGATATGTAGGAGTTGACTGTCGAACTGTCAGACTAGGCTTTTGTAATTTCCACTGAAATTTCAATGGATCTTAGGAAAAATTTTGTTACTTGTAATTTGTAAATACAAAATTTGAATGTACTTTTCATTTTGGTTTTGGAAACGGTTGGAACCTTGTTGCTTGTCCTTCTAGGGAAACCACAACCGTTTAGAACTTCAGTCACTCAGTGAATCTCAATCAATGATTCAGTTACCAGCATTATGTATACCTAATACCATTTTTTGAATTTAATAGTAATACTATATAATATGAGAACTAGAAGACTCTTTTTCAAATAGTGTTACTATTTTTAGTTTTACGCGTTATTTGCTAATACTTCAAATTTCAATACTAAATAGTCAATACAGTAACATGTTATGTGAATCATGAAATTGAACAATAGTTTTATAAATTGACAAATATGTAAATTAAAATTATTAATTAACTTTAACTTTGAAGTATCTGTGAGTGTGAACTGTGATTCTGTATAGAATTATAAATACCTATTAACTAATTCAGAATGCTAAATCACAATTCACTTCACTGAGTGAATGAGAAGTTTGACTCTTCTAAAATCTAAATCCAACATGACACATGGAAATTTGGAACCCACTCCAAGCTCCAAAGTTATGCCTGGCTATTTTGTAACTTCTCAATGGTTAATTTATTATAATGGTGATGGGTTTCGAAGTTACGCATGGTTGTTTTGTAACTTCTCAACGGTTAATTTTTTATGATGGTTAGGAGTTATGAAGTTACGCCTGGCTATTTCGTAAGTTTGTAACTTCTCAACGGTTAATTTTTTATGATGGTGATGGGATTTGAAGTTATGCCTGGCTATTTTGTAAGTTTTTAACTTCTCAACGGTTAAGTTTTTATGATGGTGATGGGCTCCGAAGTTACGCTAGGCTATTTTGTAACTTTTAAACGGTTAAATTTTTATGATGGTTAGGGGTTTTGAAGTCCCGACTAACTTCATGCGTAACTTTGTAAGGTGTTGAAAAGTGAGAGTAAGTTTCATGCCATGTGGAAAGTGCCAAAGAATGGAATGTTTACAGAGCTTCAGTAGGGTTTCCTGGCCATTTGTGATGGATGTTACTATTGGAAATAAAATAATGGGAAATCAAGATACTGAGAGGGGGGTGAATCAAATCTTCAAATTTAAACACTTAAAACAAACTGATCCACATTCATACATATATGAATCTAATGTAATCTTAGATAGCATCCACACAATGAAATAAATAAAACATAACACAATAAATTGGTAACCCAGAAACCCAAATAGGTAAAACTGGGGTGGGGATGACACCCACAAAATTCTCCACTACTGCAATAATAAAGTGTACCTGTCAAGGTTACAAATGTTTGATTACAAAATGTAATCTACCCTATGAAAGGTCTACCCTGTTAAGAGCTTAAGATCATTACAATCTACCCTGTGAAAGGATTTCAACATACAATAAAGTAAGCACTCTGTTAGGAGATAAAGAAAGGTCTACTAGAACCACTCTGTTAAGAGATTTTCACCTGATACAATTATTAGAATGTCTCAAGTATTGATCCTTCATTATGCACTCTGATGCTGATGACAGATCTCCTCTTTCCAATACCTTCTATGATCTCATAATCTAAGATAACTTTACTCTATTGTTCACTGTGTTCTCACTCTTCTTGATCTCTGCTTCTTAACAAAATAACCCTCTGTGCATTTCACTTCAAAATGCAGTCACTAGACAATTCCTCTATTCTCTCCTTGCACTCTTACAAAATAGGGTTTAGAAGCAATCTAATATACCTGTTCAAATGTGATAGTGAGATCTAGATCAACGATCAAGATCTGATATCCATACCTTGATGGTAAAACAATTAATGCTTACAATGAGTCATGCATAGGATAAAACAATTAAATGCATAACTAACTCCGTATAAGAATATTAAATGCATACATAAGTCGACCCAAAAAGCTTATACAAGTTGGCCAGATCACTTATCCTCAAAGTTTGTATCATTCCAGACATGTATACAAAAACTATTCTGCTCGACACTTGACATTTAACATCTCTATGTCTACTCAGCTCGGCAATGTAACTCGACAAACTGAAAAAATTCTCGGCAATGTTGCTCGGCCTTGCATAGTTCTAGCTCGGCCATAGTGATAACCAACTAAAACTACCTAAGTGAATGACTAAGTGTTGGTCACTAATCATCAACAGAACTTAGAGATTAACAATCTCCCCCTTTGATATTAGTGGAAAAAAAACTTATCATTACTTTCGTTCGTTCTATCAAAATATTTCCTAAGTATGCTAAGAACTCCCCCTAGGAATATACTCAGAATAATTCATACAAAAATTTTACAATGCCTTCAAAAATTATATACAAGTGTACCTATACTGTACTGATGTATCATGTTGTATCCTTTCCAACTTCCTTACCATCTTCCCCCTTGTTTTTTTCATTGATTTCTGGTGGGGTTAAGTTGTACTTATCCAAAAATTGTTTATGAAGCTGCAAGGTGGATTCAAATGTAGTATCCTAGCTTTCCTTTGCAATCTTCATAACTTCCAATTTGATTTCTAGCTCGGCAGCTAGACTCACTAAACTTTCTGTAGTAGATAAATTTGCATTGCTCTATGATAACTCCTTTGCATTTGAAAGTTCCTTCTCTATTACCTCCAAGTGAGGTAATAGGCTTGTCTGAATAGTTATCAATTTGGCCCTTATTTGACCAACTTCAGCCATAAGCTTGGCTATTCTCCTTTGTGCATTTATCAACTTATTAAGATGTAAAGAACTAGAGGTAGTATCTTTACCTAAAGTAGTACCAGTTGATCTCAAATCTAATTGTAGCTTCTGAAAAATCTATAGATTATCCTTTGTGAAAAATTCAACATCACATAATTTTCTGTACAAAGAATAAACATTGGCTATAACTTTCTCTAAAGTTACTACAAGAATAGAAAGTTCAACTTGTTTTTTCGCTATCTCTTCTGAGATTTTCTCTAGAACTTTTCTCTCAAATCTTCTCCTGGACCATTGTAGAAGATTCTCATTACTATCTATGTCCTCATCTGTTACTTTATGTACAATGTTGACTAGTTGATCAATGATTGGAGCTTGAGGCGTTTCATCCTCTAAGTAAAAAGTCTTTGCAAATATGTCTTTAATGTCATGCAACACCTGCTTTTTCTTTTGTTCTATCTTCATCTCTTCCTGTATCTTCTTCCTCTTAAGTAATTCTTGAAGAGTCCCTATTTTTTCAAAAGATAACTCATTGGGATCCCATTGTGAAATCACAATGACTTCATCTAATGTTACATCTAGAATCTGAGACTTCTTCTTCAATATTTTCTTCTTTTTCAACTCTGGAGAACTTATGCTTGATAGCATAATATCTTTCCCTTTGACAGTGTCAACATCCAATGCCTCTTTTAATTCTGTCAATATTGTCTGAGGGTTTGGCATACTACCAGTTTTAGGACCTGTAGGAGTGGATGATGTAGAGTGTGGTAGATCAACCAACACTTGCATTACCTCTTCTTCTTTAGGCTTATCAATAGTATCTATTATCACTACTCCACTATCTAAAACTATTTTCACAACCTCTAAAATAGGTGGATTTTGTGAAGTTACCTCTTGTTCATTTGTTTGTTGGTTCTCTTCACTTTTCTGATTATTGACAACTTCAATAATTTCATCAGATGTTGTGTTCTTCCCTTCTTCAGTATCAGTTGCCTTAATAGGTGAATCAGTGTCTTTACAACTCGGCATCTCTTGTTCCTCTGCATTCAAATTGCTTGGATCATCAACTATATAATCCACAGGATTGTCTGTAGTCAGATCAATAGAGTTTGTTACATCTAATGCATCTTTGGTTTTGTCCTATTCTATGGAAATTTTATCTTTTGTTATCTGTGGTTCAGGGGTAGTCTTTACTTCAACTTCTTTTGTCTTTTGCTCAGATGTCCCTTCACCATATTTCTTGTCTTTTGGAACGATCAGTCCAAAGATTTCCTTCCAAATCCTTGTGCTTTATTGTACTACACCTTCTATATCATTCTTCAGAACAACATATTTTCTGAGTTTAGGAACAAACCTACTCTTGTACTCCTCAATAAATTTGACTCTTTGCTTTGAGGTTAAGTTAGGTATCACCTGGGCTAGAGTTCCTTCCCTAATCTATCTTTCTGTAGACAGTGCAAATTCCCATTTGCTTGATATAAAATCATAAAGTTCATCTGGAAAAATATTTCCTATCTCTGTAGGAGTTAATTTGAAAGTACTCATCATGTCAAAGAGTGCTTCCTGTACTTTGTGCCTATCTGCAATTTTCAAGTTTTCATACTTAATCAACTTAAATGTTGCTAACCCTGCTGAATTCCTCAAAGTGTCACATACCTCATCAATACTTTTTGGTTTCTTGAATTGAGCTTTAGGTATGTTGATGGGTTCATCTATTTCTGTCTTCTCCTCATCACTATCTATCCCCAAATTTAATCTCCTTCTTGGTCTCTTTGCTGGCTTACTCGGCTCAGCCTTAGGAGCAACCTTTGCTTCCTTTCCAGAACTACTTTCTACAACTTTCCTTTTACCATACACTTTTGTTTGCACTTCTACTGGGGAAGTGAGAGTAGATGCTCTTGTCCTCGGATGATTAGCTACAGGAGGTGCAACCTTGGGTTTGGCTCTGCTCAGCTTGGTTACTATGACAATATATGGTCTCTTACCCTTAGCTTTCTTAGTAACCACTTCTAATGCACTAACTTCCTCCTCTGTAGAAATATCCTCATCTTGTCCAGTGGTCAGGCCTAGAGGTACATCCACAAGTTCTTCATCACTACCTAAGCCAACCATTTTCTTCAAGTTTTTCACAATCTTCTTTCTTTTCCTCTCCATAGTTCCCTCATTCAAACTTCCAGAAATTTTAGCCTTAGCTTCATCAAAATTTCCAAATATCTCTATTTTAGTATCAATTGCCTCAGCTAGGAGTGCAGTGATGGTAGCTGATGCTTCATCAATATTGATTTCATATGGAAATGGTTCTAAGCATGTTATCCTAGGAGTCACTGCCTTGATATAAGTATTAGCTGTATCAACTAGAAAATAGATTTCTTCATAGTGCTTCTCCACTAGTGACTTAGGAATCCTAGTCCTTAATCTCATTCTCTTCTTGAATTCTACAAAATAGCTCCTCATTATGCTATTGAAATTACTTCCTAGTTTCTCTATACATTCACTAATCTGAATTGTTATGGGCCTATCCTTTTTCCAAACAATATTTCCTAGTGTAGGAAATGTATCCTGAATGTAGAAAAATATACAGACTAGAAAGGAACCAAAATTACATGATGAGCTCTTAGCCTTTCTGATTGATGCTAGGTTCTTGGCTAACTATGTCTGATGTAGGTCGGCAAGATCATATGTGTGACTCTTCTTCACAATTTTCCATGCCTAATCATTGACTGTACAAGGAACACTATCCAATCTACTAGACTGATATAACTTATGTGCTATTACCCTTACTCCAAATTCAAGTTCTAGGTCAGTAATTGTAGAGATAGTCATACCTCTGTTGTTCCATACTGCTCCAGTGTTCAATATAATTTCTTCTTTGCTGTTATCCCTAATGGTTCGTTTCCCGTTCACTATAGGATATCTAGTCACTCGATGAATCATGCTTTTGGTGATCTTGACTAGTCCATTATCCAACCACATACACATGTCATGAACTTGGCTAAGGATAACCTTAATCCATTCATCTTTGAAACCTTGGGCAAAATCTAGGGCACGATTTAACCCTTTTTTGGCTAAATGTTTGAATTCTGCCTTTAAAACTCCATTATCACACAATTTGCTGTAGGATTTCCTCAATTCACTATCACCTACTTCTCCAATCTTAACCATATAACATGATCGAACATCATGAATCATGAGTACCTTGGGTGGTATAGATGAGAGGGCTCTCATTAAATCACTCTAAATCACACTTTCAAGAATGACTCGAAAGTTGAGAGGTTCACATTCATCACTCCATATTAACTAAATTTGTTTTGGTTCTGCCTCCATACTCTTAGCTGGTGTGAA
Organism: Thuja plicata; assembly: GCA_018584345.1. NCBI lineage: Eukaryota > Viridiplantae > Streptophyta > Pinopsida > Cupressales > Cupressaceae > Thuja > Thuja plicata. Next base: position 1,225,335 of record MU228519.1, on the reverse strand, counting down.
AGAACTTGCAGCCATGATCTTTGAAATTAGGGTATGAGAGATTAAAAAAAGAGTACCTCGGCAAGTAGCTCTTTGCATTGTTCTCCTTAGTATTTCCGATGGCACACTGATGAAATCTTCGATGCTAAATTCAGTTAAGATCAATTCTGCAAATCACTTCAATCACTCCATTAAACAGTAAAAATCACAAGGTAAAAATGAGATGTCAACTGTTCATCCTTTATAAGCTTCGAAAGGTCAAGGTAGGTAAGCATTCAATGTTCTACCCGTTGAGTTAGTGCAAACCAGCTTTCCTCAGCTTTAACACAACTTACATCCCACTTGGCTTACTACACTCGGCCTTCACAAAATTTACTCGACACTCACTAATGAACTTGGCTTTAGTGTCCATGATTGATGCTCGACACCTATTTCTCATCTCAGAATTTTATCTCCAAAATATGTCCCGGTGCATCTTAACATATGCAAATATGGACTTTTGTACATTTCATGTTAGGAACTGATGTAAGATAAGAATTTTAAATATAGTTCCTTACATACCTCTTTCTCTTAGTTGGAGATGATGTGATCACCTAATCCATTGGATTGGGTGACCTCGGCTTCATTAGCTTCACTGCTACATGGTTCAGACTTCTTAACCCATGTCTTGTTCACCTGTTCCCTTATTTTCTAAACAGTAGGAGAAGGTACTCTAGTCTTGCAATCTTTCCTTGTATGTCTAATTTTTAGACAACTGTGACAAACTAGGCTTCCATTCATCCAACTTTTAGACTTACCTCTGAAATGTGTCCTTATGCAGTTTTCTAGAACATGTCCATACTCACCACACTAATGAAAACTATGCCATGTATTGTAATCCCAATTGTAAGTATTGCCTTTTCTTGGTGATTTCTCTTGTACCTTAGATGTCTACTATTTTTTACCTTTAGATCTGCAATCTTGTGCTCTATGACCATATTTGTGACAGTTATAGAAATTACCATTGAGTCTAGGTGTTTTTCTTTCCTTTGTCTTACATTCACGTGCTTGATGTCCAAACTTATTATAGTTAAAGAAATAACCATTAAAGTTAGTTTTCAGATTGGACTTACCATTCTTGCTTCGGCAAATGTTTGTTGTATGACCTAGTTTCCCATAGTGGTGACAAACAGGTTTATTGTTTCTCAGCTTTGCATTCTTTCTTTCACCTGACTTAGATGATTCTCCTTCTTCAATGGTTGTATGTTGTTCAGTGTGACCTAATCCAGAAGAAACTTTAGGTCTTCTTGATGCTTCCACTAGTTGTTTAAAGTAGCTCATGGATGCACTTGGATCATTCACTCTGTTATTAAGATCTTTCTCAAATCTCAATTCATCTTTCAATTGACTATTCTCAGATCTAAGTTTTACAATCTCCAAGTCTTTCCTACTGATCTCCTGATTCACAAGTAGTAGTTGATTTTCCATCTCTACTTGATTGACTATCATTATTTGCACATCATGTGTTCTTTCATCAAGTTTGGTAGTCATCATTATTTTGTCTTCTTCTGCCATAGCCTTGTCATCTTTGGCTTTCTTTTTCTGTTCAACAACTTCACACATTCTTATTGATTAGGCTTCTTGTTCCTTTTTCAATTTTTTGACTTATTCACATAGTGCACTATTCTTTTCCAGTAAATCTGCTATTGATGCATCACTCTCAGTAGAATCTCCATTCTAAAATAGATTTTTGGTTTCCTCTTCCTGATAATGAGTGTCATTCATTTGTTTGGCCAAATCTTTCCTTGCAGCCAAGGACTTCTTTAATTCTTATCTTGCAGTCTCAAGTTGTTGTAGTGCTAGCTAAATATCAATCTTTTGATTCTCAATGACTTTACCCATCTTGTAGATCTCCATCTCAAGATCTGTATTCTCAAGCTGATTATGACCTTTTTAGAGAACTAATCTCTGATACCAATTGTTGGAAATACAATAATGGGCAAGAAAGATACTGAGATGGGGGTGAATCAGATCTTCAAATTTAAACACTTAAAACAAACTGATCCACATTCATACATATATGAATCTAATGTAATCTTAGATAGCATCCACACAATGAAATAAATAACACATAACACAATAACTTGGTAACCCAGAAACCCAAATAGGTAAAACTGGGGTGGGGATGACACCCACAAAATTCTCCACTACTACAATAATAAAGTGTACCTTTTAAGGTTACAAATGTTTGATTACAAAATGTAATCTACCCTGTGAAAGGTCTGCCTTGTTAAGAGCTTAAGATCATTATAATCTACCCTATGAAAGGATTTCAACTTACAATAAAGTAAGCACTCTGTTAGGAGATAAAGAAAGGTCTACTAGAACCACTCTATTAAGAGATTTTCACCTGATACAATGATTAGAATGCCTCAAGTATTGATCCTTTGTTATGCACTCTGATGTTGATGATAGATCTCCTCTTTCTAGTACCTTCTATGATCTCATAATCTGATATAAATTTACTCTACTGTTCATTGTGTTCTCACTCTACTTGATCTCTGCTTCTTAAAAAAATAACCCTCTGTGCATTCACTTCAAAATGCAGTCACTAGACAATTCGTCTGTTCTCTCCTTGCACTCTTACAAAATAGGGTTTAGAAGCAATCTAATATACCTGTTCAAATCTGATAGCAAGATCTAGATCAACGATCAAGATCTGATATCCATACCTTGATGGTAAAACAATTAATGCTTACAATGAGTCATGCATAGGATAAAACAATTAAATGCATAACTAACTCCGTATAAGAATATTAAATGCATACATAAGTCGGCCCAAAAAGCTTATACAAGTCGTCCAGATCACTTAACCTCAAAGTTTGTATCATTCTAGACATGTATACAAAAACTGTTCTGCTTGACACTTGACATCTCTGTCGCTCGGCACATTTAACATCGTTGTGTCTACTCGGCTCAACAATGTAACTCAGCAAACTGAAAAACTTCTCAGCAATGTTGCTCGGCCTTGCATAGTTTTAGCTCGGCCATAGTGATAACCAGCTAAAACTGCGTAAGTGAATGACTAAGTGTTGGTCACTAATCATCAAAAAAACTTAGAGATTAATAGTTACAACTTACGAAGTACAAGTCTCATGCCAGGCTGTGTTGTAACATCTCAAGGTTTCATTTCCCTGGTTAGTTTAACAGTCCCGAAGTTTTGAAAAGGTGTTGTGTGACTTAGGATTTAAAATTCAAAGGGACAAGGGCCAAGGCCCCTGATTTGTACGTAGAAATTTAGAAAAGTTGAGATAGGGACCTAGGGTTAGATGTACCATTAGTGTAACTTTGGAAAAATGCCAATTATTTTCTCTCAAATCACCACCAAATCTATGCTGGAAGTGATAGTTGACAGTGTCACTTTTCTGATAAAGGTAATTACTAATTTCATGTATGTGCGCTCGATGAGATTTTAATTTTTAATAGATTAGGTGGCCTTGTGGCTGGTTATGAGTTGCTTATTAGTTATTAAAGACAGTTCACACTTCACAGAGCATCCATAATTTTTATAGTCGAAGATAAATAGAGAGTTTAAACCTTTAAGTGAAGAAAAGAAGCTTACTACTTAGAGTTTAGTATACATAAAGAATGGCAGAACAAGGATCTCCTCATGTTTTTGTATTACTATGAAATATTTTTCCTTCAAGAACAAAGAGGCCAAACATATACGCTGAAGAATGGATGAAACTATTGCCTGGATCCTCAAATTTGCAATCAGCTAACTCTTATAAATGGAGAGACCCTTATGCATTCTAAAGGGATGTTGTCTACCCAAACACAACTTGGTATGAGCTCTTCATCTATTTATATAACAATAGATTCAGAGGACCTCCTGTTTCAAACCTATGGGATAGGAACTTGGGAAAGTTGATAGTACCTGAGGTATTTTTGGATGTAGACCTCATGAAAGTGCTAATTGAAGAATACAATCTAGTGACACAAGATTTCTATAGGTGGGAAAACTCTATTCTCTGCATGTTAGATAGAGAAACTTTTATTCAATCTTTCGACCTTCAGGGACCTATGAGTGTGGATATTGACCTAGCATAAGAGGAGACTGTTAAAATAAGAAGCACAAAATAAAGAATTGCAGGAAATTGTTTAATCCAATGAGATAGGAGTAAGAAGATTTACCATGAATTAATGCAAAAACTAGGAGCATTCACCAAAAATCTAAGCAACAAAGGAGACAAGATTTTGAAGGGGGAAAAGCATAAAAAAAACCCCCGTGATATAATGAAAGTGGCAAAAAATTCCTAAGAATGTGTGAGAGAGAGAGAGAGAGAGAGAGAGAGAGAGAGAGATAGAGAGAGAGAGAGA
>MU228519.1:1179880-1218004 GCA_018584345.1 Thuja plicata | reverse complement strand
AAATTGTTTAATCCAATGAGATAGGAGTAAGAAGATTTACCATGAATTAATGCAAAAACTAGGAGCATTCACCAAAAATCCAAGCAACAAAGGAGACAAGATTTTGAAGGGGGAAAAGCATAAAAAACCCCCCGTGATATAATGAAAGTGGCAAAAAATGCCTAAGAGAGAGAGAGAGAGAGAGAGAGAGAGCAAAGCTCATACAATGATAATCAAGAAGAAGAATCTCATAAGATGAGAGAAGGAGAGCCATCTCTTAATAGAGATGTTAGAAATGAGTTACATTGTAACTCCCATTTCTGTGTATGCCACATTTCAATAGTGTGTGAGACAAGTGTAGGATTCCTCATAAGGAGGAATAACTAAATAATAAAATACATAAAATAAATTATCCTCACAAGAGGAAAAAATAGGTGTAGGGATTCCATATGAATCTCCTACTTACATAATGCAAGTAAAGATTAATTTCTAACAGAGACCCTGTTTCATAGACAAAAAAATTTCTACACTGGAAGGGTTATGAGGAAGCATATTCCTAGACAAAATAAAGAGGTAGGGTTCTTGCTGAAGAAGGTTGCAGATTCATTTGATATTGAGATTTTTTTTCCCTATTTCCAGAATATCATCTATGGTCTACACAAAGTTATTGGAATAGATGGAGGTTTGACAGTGACTCCTGACATTTATGTCATGGCTACCGATGTTCAAGACCTATACACCAACAAGGAGTTTGATTATGTAGGGAAAATAATCAATGTAATTCACACTGACTTGATGACGACAAAGACTAATTTGAAAAGCTTCAAGTTCAATCACTAATCCATGTTGATGCACCTGATCCTCTATTGCAATATTGGCTACATCAACCCAAAGTTCATCAATGAGACTGTGAATGCAAGAGGAACTATTCTGCTTTAGCTCTGGACCAGGTTATGGGATAGAAGTCACCATTTCTCTAATTCCATTTATTTTTATAGTGATTTTTTGGATCCAATAATGAACATGTTAGGTATTGTGAGGAATAGATTTCCTTTACTAGTTAGAAAATTGCTTAGACCCCTAGCATTTAAAATTGACAATAAAATTAACCACAATTGGGGTGATATGTTTTTTTTAAATAATTTTTCTATTATAAGAGTGTATGCTTTCCCTCAACCTCCACACATACTGCCAAAATATGTCCCAGAATGATTGGCAATAGTACAATTCTTGTGGCAGCTTATCATGATGGATAGAGAACACTTAGGCCCTAAAAGACATAAGGGAACATTTCTGGTAAGGAGGTTCCAAATAGGGGATTTCTCTAAAGGTAAAGGTGATGTGGACCAAATCCATGAATTCCTAAGATAATTCAGATTGCCCTATGCTAAAGCAAGGATGTATGACACTGAAGACTTCATTAGAGGAGCATTGAGAGAAATGAGGAATCACAATTTGGCTCAAAATCAACCTATGGAAGATGAGGATGTTATTAGAAATGTGCCAAGTGAAGATATCTGTGAGGAGAGAACCTTAAATAGAAAAATATTGTTAGGGTAGAGGAAGAATTGAAAAAGGCAGACCCTACCTTCCCTGGTTTCTTTCCCGGTCTCAAATACATGTTGAGAATTAACATGTGTATAGAGAATTATGAAGATATAATGTCTAAATTGCCAGACATCCCTAAGGAGAAGGAGGAGGACATAATAAAACCTGAGGAAGTTGAACCTAATGTGGTGCTTATGGTAGAAATAGAACAAGCTGAGCCATCCACACCTAAGTAGGGGCCATCAAAGAAACAAAAGTTGATGAATGTACCACAAAAGGCAAGGCAAAAGGCACTACAAATCCTGCCAGGTAATTGAAATTACTTTGCTAACTTAAGACAAAATAATTTGACATCACAGGAAGAAGAGGGAGAAAAGGCCCTAGATGAGTTAGAATTGGCTGCAACTAGATTGGATGACAGGGTCATCCAAGCTAAAGAGTTTATAGATGATGATGAATTCATCAAGTTCGAGGAGTTTAAAAGTTTTCTCTTTAGAGTTAAGAAGAATGAATTAACATTGTCTTTGAAACTAGGGGAATAATAGGAAAAGACTGTTGAAATGATTGAAAAATTAGAGGCCTATGATCCCAACAGTGAAACAATAACTATGGAGGAGGCAAGAGATCTTGTGAAGAGAAGTGGCATGTTTTTGATCCCTGGATGGGACTTGGAGTCCTCATTCTTAATTGACCAAATCAAGAGGAAAGATAAAGTTGTAGCTTATGAATCTTTTGGCCCTGATGGACTATAGAGGGGTTCTAGATTCAATATGTACAGTAAGACACTAGAAGTATGGTGTGTGGCCCCAGAATCTAATAAGCTCAGATTGGTTGATATCCAAGACACAGCACAAGGTAGCCAATTAATATGGAGGTTGCATGACACTACAAGATCAGAGATAGAAAATATCCTACATCATGCATCCTCCATGAATAAGGCAGTGGTTAAGGACTTAGAGAACATGCTACCAAGGACATTCAGAGATTATGTGTCAAATAGGAAAAAGTTTGAAGACAAACTGAAGAAGAATTTTGTCCTGGATAAGACTGTGAAGGAGCTAAAAGATGAAATAAATACTCTAAAAAATTAGTCCAGGGAATTTACAGAGGTCTGTGATGCTGGGGTCCAAACTAAGTATGAGGGGAGCTTAGCTCCAGAACTTTCAATAGAAAACATAATAATGGACGTTGATTAGCCTGTTGATACTGGAATTTTTGAAAAGGAGATGTTGAAGAAGGTGCTATTGCACAGAGTAAATATTTTAAAAGGGAAGTCTCAAATCATTCATAGCACATTCATTTCTTTGCAGGGGGAAAAGTATCAATGTTCTAATGCCTTGTATGTACTAACCCCATTATTTAATACTTGGGAACCATACTTGAAATTCTTTGAGAGGTTAATTTTACTAATGGGAAAAAATGAAGTTACCTGACAAAATAATTGATGTTAAGGAAATGGTGTTATTAGTAAAGGATTTGTATGCATTTTTCACTAGCAAGTTAAAAAACATTCAGGCAAAGCTAAAGTTTTTTGCTGAAGAGTATGAAGGATATATCCCTTCTATTGTGGACACAGAGGGACAGTTGAAGGACTAGCAAAAGTGGGTTGATTCTTTTAACCAAATTTTGGATGCTAGCAAGGTGGCTTCTTATTTTGTTGGTGATGCTGACATTTCAACTTTTTTGAAGTTGTGGATGAATTGTACAAGCAGGAGATTGACATGAATAAGTTTGTTGCTAAATCTTGAGCCATAACAGATGCCAAGTGGAAAAAATGCCCTGAAGACTTGGATATAGTTAGAGTGATAACTTGGACATCAAAGAGGGAAATTGTGGTGTGGGAAAACATTGGAGAGATTCAAGCCTTGTCACATTGACATGGATGATGGAAGTAGTTGAGACGGTTCTAGTATTAGATGAAGAGCCAATAGAGGGAGGTCAATTAATTCAAATAGGGTATCTTATCTTTGTGGTTCACCTTCTGTGGATACACCTTTGGTGCAAACCAAGACTGATTTTGAAGAATCCGGACTGCCAGTTGTTGCTCTTATAACTATTTCCAAGCTTGTTTACCAATGTTAGTTTTTATTTTCTGATAGAAGTCTCTGGTACTATGATCATTAATCATTGAAAATGATGTATAAATTTCAAGGAAGTTAATAAAATTATACAAGGATATTTTGTAATTTTCTGATAGAAGTCTTTGGTACTATGATCATTGATCATTGAATTTGATGTATAAATTTAAAGGAAGTTATACAAGGATATTTTGTAATTTTGTGATAGAAGTCTCTGGTACTATGATCATTGAATCTTGATCATTGATGTATAAATTTCAAGGAAGTTAATACAAGGATATTATTTAATTTTTTGTACCTGTGTAATTGTGTAAAGAGATCAAGATCACAATTGCAATTTGTTTAAAATTGAATGTAATAATGTATAATGTCATATTATTATATTAATATTTTCTTTTAGGAAATTAGGAATTTAGGAATTATTAAATTAATTAAATGCTTTTGCTTCAAGGAATTAAGGAATTCAGTAAATGCTTAGTATTAGGAAATTAGGATTCATGAATGACTAATGAGTATGAAAAATAATAAATCAAAAATTTCTAGGAAATTAGGAAGCTTTGACCACCGACAATGTTCTAAAGTAACATTGGGTTGTTTCGTAACTTCTCAACGGCTAAGTGGTTAGGATGGTGATGGCCCGATGGGTTTTGAACTTCTGAGGGAATCCCAACTAACGACATGCGTAACTTTGAAATTAAAGTGATAGTTAAAAGTGTTTAAGTGACAGTGTGTAATGGTGTTGAAAGTGACAGTTAGTTGCATGCCATGTGGAAAGCACCGAGGAATGGACTATGACATGTGTCAATGGTTGGATTAATATTTATCACTTTGTCAGGAATAGTTCTAAACCTACGATAGTAATGATCAAGTGGTTACAGAGCTTTGCGAGGGTTTGTTGGTCATTAGTGTTGGCCGTTACAGTGAGGAAAATGGAAATTAATAATTATATTATTGTAGTATATACTTTAAATTTCACGAACATTCTACATTACAAAAATCATGAATTCAAATTACAAAAATCATGAACAATACTTATTACTTGTAATATGAGTCAAATTGTCAATATTCAAATCCAACAAAAACAGTAATAACTAAAAGGTAATAAGTATACAGTATATAAATACCTATTAACCTAAATTTTAATGCTAATTCTAAATCACTTCACTCACTCAGTGGGCAATCTGTAGCTTCTATATCCCACATGAAATCCAACTCCTGAAATTGACTAGTAGCAAGAGCTTCTTCTTCATTCTGAGTTAGGTATTCAAAATCAAAAAATTCTTCATCTTCATTCTGAGTCTGGGACCAAGATCCATCATTTGTCTCAGAACTAGTAGTAGCACCAGTACCACCAGGTTTCAAAGTGTTCAAAAGCACTCATCTTTCACACATGGAATTCCAAATTTCCAATGCCCTATCATAAGGAAAGTCACTAACATTGTACTGAGTTACAAACAACCTCAAGCAAGTTTCCAAATTTCTGTCTAGTTTTTTTCTAATCTTTTTTTTCAAAAACCACAATGCACAAAAAACTTTTTCATCTTCCACCGACCCCAATATCATTGTTTGACATAAATCAACAAGTCTGAAATATTCTAATATTGAATCAAGCAATACTTCACTCTGCTCTATCCTTTTCCAAAGCCTGGTTATTGCACAAGGTTCAAATGGATTCTCCAAGTTTTTTTATTTGCAATTTCATACATGATGCAAATTGTCTACATTGTTTTTTAAGATTAGCTGAATCTAAAATTCCTTCAATTGGTTGTCCATTGCAATCTGCATGTTTTGTAAACTCTCTGATTAATTCATCAATTTTTTTATGAAAGATATGTGCATCAGTTTGTTTATCTCTAAATGTTTTCCAAAAATGAGGAAACACACAACCCATGGCTTCAATAATTTCTTCTTGAGGGAATCTTTCATGAATCTCACTTGAAAGTTGGTAGGAAATTGACTTCAAATTATCACTAACAGATTTAACAATCCTATCAAAATCATCCCTTTTAACTGGAAGTATTTTGCCTCGCTTGCCCATCTTAGATTGGTGCATTGGTATTTCATATCCTTTCACAAACACACATAAATCATTTTTTACATTAAATTGTAAAAAATTCTCAGCATAATTCAAATCTGTAATTGTCTACCACCTGAAAAAAAAATTGGGCTTTGAATTGTTGTCATATCTGAGTATAGACAATCCAGGGCAATGCATGTAATTCTACGTAAACTTCTATACTCATGGATATACATAGTTTTTTCTTGGGATTTCTTAAAAAGTTTTTTCATTAAATCTAGAATGGGGAGAAGACTGGCTAAAGTTAACAAATTCTCTATATCACATAACCTATATAACAAATCAGGAGATTTGTCTACTATGAGGCATTGTTCATATATTAGTCTGATCAAAGATTGATATTCTATTAGAACTCTTTCTACTATTCCATGCAAAGAGATCCATCTGGTCTCAACATCCTTGAAAAGCTTGTTTCCTGGTGTTACTCCCTTTGAAAAAATCTCAAATTCTGCAAAATGTTTAGGACTTCTGTAGAAGTAAGAGTATAGCTCGCGAACTAGATCTTCAACTTTTGACACTGTAGGAAAATTGCTTACAATTTTATATGATAAATTCATTCGATGGGCCATGCAATGTATGCCAAGCATGTAAGGTGAAATACTAGTCTGTAATATTGCACAAAGACCATTCCTTTGGCCTTCCATTAATGTAGCTCCATCAGCTCCAACACACACTAACTTCTTGCCAATTTTAAAAGCATCCATACCAGCAACTTCATTCAAAGCATTCTTCACTTCAAAATATAATTTTTATGTTGTTGAATTGCCCCTCATTTTACGAACACATAGTAGATGAGCTTGGTGGACATGTTCTTTTACTGTATACACATGCATACAGACCCAAGTAGTGTTATCTACTATAGTAACTTCATCTATGGATAATGAAATGAATCTGGACTAACTTTCTCCTATAAATTTTTCTTTTCCACCTCAGAAAGATAGTTTTCTATTTCCCATCCAATGTTTGTTGACCAATGTGACATAGGATAGTGAGGAACTCTCAAAAAGGATAATAAATTACCATATTCTAAGAATTATCTTGTACAATGCCCTCTGGACATACTATGAAAAACAACACTCATCTGAACGGTCTTTGCCAGGTTTGCTTCATTGGCTGCATGTTTAAACCCAGCCTTGATTGGATTTTCACTACTAGCAATTTCTGCCATTCTCTTGTTATGCTCTTCATATTCTATGGAATACTTAACATGAAGACAATATTCCTTTGATTTCCATCTCACTACTGATATTTCTTGTTCGTCTATGATCTATTTTTCATAAACCTTACCAATATGCTTTTCTAGAGTTTCAAGCTTTAGCTGCAACTTTTTCTCTCTTTTATCTTTCTAGGTACAAATCTTACACCTACATTCTATTGGTACTTTTCTACCCAATCAACCTTAAAATTTCTTGTCATTTCCCACTCCCACCCCATTTTCACTTCCCTTTTTATTTTCTTCCTACCAACATCATTATTATCTTCATTGCTAGCATTTTTATCCAACTGGTTCTACGTATCCCTTATAACATATTTTGTCATGCAACCATTGTTATCCTCATTTGATGCATTTTGATTTTCATTTAACTCAATGGAAACCCCAACTTGTCATAGTGGTACTGGTGAGCTATTGTGAATGGCTTTTTCACTTGCAATTGCAGAAGTTGATGGAGCAGAAACATTGCCAACTCCAAAGAAATCCTTTATGGTAGTATCTTTAAATTTTGAGTGCTTTGATGGCCTCCTAGACCCTTCACTTCCTTGAGGAGTCTTACCCTTCCCTTCACTACCCTGATGATCAGGAGTCTTACCCTTGTCTAGCTTTCCAATCCCTTCACTGCCCTGAGGATAGTCAGAAGTCTGAGTCTCAAGTTCAACCTCCCTTGACATCTCAATCCCTTCAACAGCCTGAGGATACTTAGGATAGTCACCCTTATCCAAAATCTTGACCTCTCACTAGTCACTAGGAAATTAATAGTAATACTGTGAAATGTGAACAAATAATTCCTTACCTTGGTCTAGCTTCCTCTGAATTCTGATTCTCTAAAATGTTGAATCCTCTGTTTACTATTGCAAGATTGCTATTTGTAAATCTGGCCCTCCAAAATTTTGTAACGGGACACAAAAACTAAAAGACTAACAAATCTCATATTAATTTATATCAATCCATAATTCAAATTTCCATTTTTTTTAATTCCCGAGCTTTTGGCAAAAAATGTGCTGACCTGAATGTAGGAATTAACAAACGGTTGGCGAAATAGGTTGTGGTCAATATAAAAATTAATTAACGGTTGGGAAAATAGGTCATGATCTATATAAAAATTAATTAATGGGTGGCAAAATAGGTCATGGTTAAGATAACAATATAAACTACTTGGCTATTTTAGATTTTATATGCAATTCATAATTAATACTCTTGGCGAATAAGAGACCGTTAAAAGAACCACGTCAGATTGGTTAAAGGCAAATATATTGGCCAACCTCGTTAAAAGGAAAATCTTATTGGGGATTCAAATGAATATTTAACCGTTACTATGTCAAGATTGGGCAATTTGGGCCACCGTATACCATGCACAATTCGCCAATTCCGCCAAAAACAATTCTGAGAATTTGCCAAAAGGAGAATGATTGCCACTAAAAATTACGTTGCTTAGCATAGATCTTAAAATCTACAAACAGAGTTGTATTTGAATCAAATCCTTACTATATTAATTTAACCATTGCTATAGATAACTCTCTTAAACGAGTAGGACGGGAAAATCTTTATGATGACATTCTAATGAATGTTGAGTGTTTTCTTGTTGACCTCATAGTGAATGCATGGTCAAGAGAGAACTGTTAGTTTTAAATCCTCTAACCAGGTCACATTTAATAGTGTGCATTGTAACCTTTAACTTGGTTGGCTCTTAACCGAGCTAACTTCAAAAGAGTGAAATATTTTGTGTTACCGGTCTCATATGGTTTTTCCCTTAGAAGGTTTTTCACGTTAAAAATCTATGAGTCAATGTATATGATTGTTGTGGATTGTTATTTTTCTTTACACATTAATTTATCTACATTGATTGGTAATCATAGTATTAATTTATTGATACTCGATAATCAACTAGAAGATACAAAATACATTTCACTGAGTTGAATTATATGTTTGAAATTGTTTTTATAAACATCTGGAGGAATTTAGGACTGTAGGATAATTGATAACCAACTGATTCACCCCTCTCTCAGTTATTCTAATAATTGGTATCAGAGCATATCATGCTTAGAAGGAAAGTTTTGAAGGACTTAAGCTAAAGATCACAAGATGTAAAAGAGAGACGCACCAAAGCTGAACAAGGAGAACTTCTCGACATTGAAAAGCAGAATGAGACTATACCTATCAAGGATTGGAGATGAAATTTCTATATACTTGGATAATGAATTCATCCTACCTACTAGAGCCTTGCCTGTTAACCAAATGAAAGAGAAACATGAACATAATTTTATAATGGTGGAGATTGCTTCTTCACTTACCGGTGTTGAATTTGAGTATATCAAGACATGTACATCAGCCAAGCATATGTGGGATAAGATTACACTAGTTTATGGAGGAGATGCAAATGTACAGAGAGATAAAGCTGAAATTCTCTGAGGAAAATTTGATGATATGAGAATGAAAGAAGGAGAGAACATAACATTGTAGAGTACCCAAATCAAGGAAGTTGTGAATGCTATTCGAGGGGCAGTTGGAACCATTGATGAAGACACTATTGTGAGTAATATTCTTAGAACTTTGTTCCCTATTTATTCTATAAAAGTCTATGAAATACATGAAATGAGAGAAACACCTAGAAAATATTATTTTTGATAGTCTTGTTGGAAGATTGATTTCTTTTGAGCTGAATAATTTTGACAACAATGTTGTACCTTCTATGGAATTTGCATTTATGTCCTCTCTAAAAATTAGTAAATCTAGTAGCAAACACCTAATAAGAAATAACAGTGATAGTGATAGTGAAGATAAGGAACTTGATGAACTTGAAGAATTAATGGTTAGAAGATTGCACAAAGGTAAAGGAAGATATAAAGGTAAACTACCTTTGATATGTTTTAACTGTAAAGAAATTGGCCATTTTTCTACAAGATGCCCTAACAAAAAGAATGATGAAAGAAATGAAAGATCTAACGATAGAAAAGATGTTTGATATTACAGAAGCAACCAACAGTATGATAGAAGGAATGACTGAGATTACAAAGATAAAGGAAAGAAGGCTTGTTACATTGTTGAAGATAAAGATAATGACAGTGGTTCTATCAGTGATGAAGATATTGAGACAACGTTTATAGCTTTGAAAGAAGATTCAGAAGAAGATGAAACGTATGTTGAAAAAAAACTTATTTAAAGAGTTAGTAAGCATGACATTTGGGTTATTGATAGTGGTTGTACACATCACATGACTAGAGATAAAGGAAAATTTGAATGTCTTGATCATTATGATGGTGGATCTATTAGAATGGGAAATGATACACCTTGTCAAGTGAAAGGAAAATGTACTATTATGGTGAACAATCAAATCAAATGTGAGAATGTATATTGGGTGAAAGGACTTAATTATAATCTATTGAGTGTTTCATAGTTGAATAACATAGGTCACTAAGTTGTATTTGAAAATAGAAAAGCTAGAATCTATGATGGAACAGGAAAGTTGATCGACACTAGTGAACAATCAAAAGGTAACCTATTCTATCTTGACACTGCTGAAACTACTTGTTTGTTGGTTAAGAATGAAGATGTATGGTTGTGGCATAAGAGGCTTTGTCAATTAAATTTTGAAAACATGGTTAAGATTAGTAAGAAAAGAAAATTTAGAGGCTTATCGAGCTTATCTAAACCATACCATGTAATGTGCAAGAATTGTCAAATGGGAAAAATGTCAAAATGTAGTTTTAAGAGAAAGAATTTTTCATGTAATGATATTTTGGAGATAGTTCATACAGACCTATGTGGACCAATGAGAACACAGAGCTATTATGGGGAAAAATACTTTATTTTATTTGTTGATGAATACTCTAGAATGATGACTGTCATGTTCCTAAAAGAAAAATCTGAAGCATTTAAGATGTTTAAATTGTACAAAGCTAAAGTGGAAAAAAAATTAGTAGAGAACTGAAGTGTTTGAGATCTAATAAAGGAGGTGAATTTATTTCTAATGAGTTCACTAAATTTTGTAATCAGTATGGAATCAAAAGATGGGTTTCTACACCAAGGACACCACAACAGAATGGAATTGCTGAAAGAAGAAATAGATCAATTGTAGATTGTGCTAGAGCACTGATGATTGAAAATAATGTTGTACAAACATACTGGAGAGAAGCTATTAGTACCGCTATATACACATTGAACCAAGTACAATTGAAGAAAGATACAAATAAGACACCTTATGAGCTATGGTATGGCTATACACCTAATGTGAGCTATTTTAGAATGTTTGGAATTCGTTGTTATATTTTGAAAGATGATCAAAATGGTAAATTTGATTCAAAAATTGACAAAGGAATATTTCTTGGATATTCTACTAAGAGTAAAGCTTATAAATGTTTGAACAAGACTTCTAACAAAATCATTGAAAGTGAAAATGTCAAAGTTGATGAATTTGATGAGAAGAATGATGAGGAAAGCATGAAATAACTAGAAGATTATAGTAGATTTTTCTACATGGAAGAACCTGATACTTTACTGATGTAGATACCTAACATTACTATGCAACATGGTAATGTTACTAGGCAACAGGAAGCACAAACCAAGAATCAGGAAAATGCTAAAACTGAAGATCATGAGCAAGAACACAATGAACCTACAAGAGAACATGATGAAGAACAAAGAATTGAACCTATACTTGCTAAATATGTGAGGATACATCATCTAATGAATCAGATTATTGGAGATAAAAGAGTTGGCATGATGAATCTAAGTAAGTTGAAAGAAAACACTTATTTGATTTGTGAATTTGAACCTAAAAATGTTAGAGATGCACTAGAAAATGATGAATGGATCATTGCAATGAATGAGGAAATTGAGTAGATAAAAAAAAACAAGACATGGACATTAGTACTGAGATTGAGTGATAAGAATGTCATTGGAACCAAATGGGTATTTAGAAACAAACTGTATGAGAATGGAGATGCAGCCAAAAATAAAGCAAGATTAGTTTGCAAAGGGTATGTACAAGAAGAAGGTATTGACTATGGAGAAAATTTTGCATCTATTGGTAGACTTGAAGGAGTTATAATATTACTTTCATATGCTGCATATAAAGGATTCAATGTATATGAAATGGATGTTAAGTCTTCATTTTTGAATGGAATACTGGAAGAAGAGGTATAAATTGAACAACCTGATGGATTTGTTGATCCTAATCAGACAAACATGGTATGTAAGTTACATAAAGCTTTATATGGATTGAAACAAGTACCGAGAGAATGGTATGAAAGACTAAATTTCTATCTTATAAGTATTGGATTTATTAGAACAAGTGATAAAAAAAATTGTATTTGAAAGGAGGAAATGATGAGAAGACCCTTATTGCTAAAAATTTTGTTGATGATATTATATTTGGAGGAAATGATAACCTATGCACTTCATTTACTAATGAAATGAGGAAATAATTTGAAATGCCAATGTTTGGAGAGATCAAATTTTTTCTTTGCTTGCAAATTTTACAACAGACTGCAGGTATCTATATTACTCAATCAAAATACATCAAGGAAGTACTGAAGACATTCAAAATGAAAGAATCAAAACCAGTCAGAACACCAATGGTGACAAGATGAAAATTGACAAAAGAAGACAAGACACCTGAGGTAAATCAAACTTTATATAGATCTATGATTGGAAAGTTGATTTATATTGTACACACAAGACTTGACATAGCACATGTAGTTGGAATTATTGCAATATTTTGTGCTAATCCCAGAGAATCACATATGACTGTTGTATTTAAAGAATTTTTAGATATATGAAGAACACTGAAGATTATGGACTATGGTACAAAAGGGAAGGCATGTTTGAACTGAAAGTTTGCACTGATGCTGATTGGGATAGGAGCATTGATGATAGAAAGAGAACTACTGGTGGTGTATTATTTATAGGCTAAAGATTAGTTACTTGGATAAGCAAGAAGAAAGGATGCATATCTCAGTCAACTGCATAAGTAGAATATGTTGATGCTGCTGCAAATTGTTTGAACATAGCATGGATCAAATAACTTTTGAAATGCATGAATGAAGAGATCATTGACCGAGTGATAATATATTGTGATAATACAAGTGCAATAAATATTTCAAAGAACCCTGTGATGCATGCAAAAAAAAACATATATCTATCAAATATCACTATTTGAGGGAAAAAGTACAAGATAAACAAGTTATAATGGAATATGTACAATCAAAAGAACAACTTGCAGACATATTCACTAAACCCTTATTGAAGGATACATTTGAGTACTTGAGAGGTAGACTAGGGGTTCATCCCTTGTCTATCGGTCACTAAGCTGACTAGTGTTGGAAATGAGTTGAGTAACTAAGACGGGAGGGGTGAATCAGTTACCTCAAATAAAAATACAAGTCCCTTAGATTTCTTAATCAAAATTATCACTATTACTCAGTTAACAAAGATATTCTATTGTTACTCGGTTAACAAAGCAATCTTAAGATATTTAACTGTGATCATCCTTTAGTGATTAAGTGTAGAAACATAAAGCATAAATAAAATAACATGTACATAGATGACACCAATATTTAACATGGAAACCCAATTTGGAAAACTGCCAATTGCAACTAGTTACTATTTTTCACTCTTCTGAAGTGAGCCCTATTAGGAGTCAGCCCTATTAAAGGTTACAAAACACACTGTTAGGTGTGACCCTGTTAGAGGATTTAATCACCCTATTAGGAGTGGCCTTGTTAGAGGTCTTCAAACACTTCAATGTAGAAATGCCACCTTGTGAGAGGATTTAAGAAATATTTTTAAGCCTACTCTGTAAGAGATTTGGATCACTAATACAATTGTTAGAGAGTAACAATGGATTGACCTATTTGAAGAAGAAACTGTCTTTGCTTATTTAGATCTCTGCTCTGGCTTTAAACTAGATCCTCATTGATTGAATATTCTATTGTAGCTCAGTCTAGATGTTCTTCCCTCAATAAAAATTCCATCTTATTTTTTCTTCACTCTTCATATCCAAACTCTGCCATATATTTTTGCTTATCCTCTACTACATATTCAATCCAAACTTGACCTTGTATATATATGATAAGCCTTGTCAAGTCAACTTGAATAACCTTCCAAATAAATAATAAAACATAAGTCTATCGGCCACATATAACTAATTAAACATAAAGTGTAAACTGTTGTTAGTCAACTGACACTAAATGCATAATTTGGTTAACACAGTAATCCTTCAATGCCTAACCATTACTATAATGCCCAAGTGAACTCGGTTAGAACTGAAAATCACTTTGGTCTTCTTTAATTCCTGAGAGAGCTTGGCATACACTAATTGTGCTTGGTTTAGGTATAGACATTTGTGTAACATCACTATATTTGTGTATACATCAATGACAATACACAATTGAATAATTTTCTTCAACAATCTCCCTCTTTGGCATTGAATGGAAACACATCATGTCATAATATAAATAATTATATATAAAAATAAACAATAATAAAAAATTTATTTATGCTCTTAGCTTCATTCTGATTCTCATCCTGAAAACTCCCTCTGTCTTCACAATCACTGAAATATAGATTTCTCCCTCTTACATTAATCTTTGTTTCTGATAAAATTTCCCCCTCTTTCATCAATAATATTTCTCTTCATAATTTCTTTGGCATGACATTAATAATATCTCCCTCTTTGACATCCAAATGCTAGAGACTTTAGACAATGAAATTGTAATGTACCTGATGTACTGATTCATATGCAATAAGCTCTGACAATATGTATCAACTTGTTAGATATTTATTGTAGCTCGGTTGATGCATCACTAATTTGTCCATTAGTGAGCCTCAATTAGGGGAATCACCCCTAGCTTTCCTCTAAGATACAAGAATATGTTTGCAATTTTTTCTTTAGTATTTACATATTCCAACATTACTTCCTTGTCCTGGACCAATTCTCTCAAGAAATGATACTTTATTGCAATATGCTTAGTCTTATTATGCATCATAGGGTTATTTGAAATGTTAATAGCACTAGTGTTTTCACAGTAGATAATAACTGGTTCTTTGATTTCCTCCTTCATATCTGACAACTGTTTGAACCATATGATATTTGAACAATTCACTGCTGTAGAAACATACTCTACCTCTGTTGTAGACTAAGAAATACAATTCTATTTCTTGCTGATCCAAGAGACTAACCTCTTACCAAGAAAGAACTCTCCACCACTAGTGCTCTTTCTATCATCAACACTTCCTGCTCAATCAGCATCAGTAAAATTCTTCAAATCAAATTTTCCTCCTTTCTTATACCATAATCTATAATCTTCAGTACCCTTAATATATTTCAGAATCCTTTTGATATCCATCAAATGATTCTCTCTAGGATCAACTGAAAACCTTGCAACAATACCAATTGCTAATGCAATATCAGGTCTAGTGTGAACAACATATTGAAGTTTACCAATCATGGATCTATAGGTAGTCTGATTTACCTACTTTGAGTCATCATCCTTAGAAAACTTATGTCGAGTATACATAGGTGTCCCAACAGGTCTAGAATCTTCCATTCCAAATTTCTTCAATATCTCTTTGATGTATTTAGACTGAGTAATGTAGATACCATCCTTCATCTGATGAACTTGTAAACCAATAAAGAATTTGATTTCTCCAAACATAGACATCTCAAATTCTCTACTCATAGCTTCAGAGAATGCTTTGCATAAATCATCATATCCAATGAATAGTATATCATCAACAAATATCTTTGCTAATAGTATCTTGTTCTGAGGTCCTTATTTTATGTACAAGATACTATTGTCATTAGTTCTCTGAAATCCAATACTTACTAGGTAACCATGAAATCTTTCATACCAGGATCTAGGTTCTTGCTTCATTCCATACAAGGCTTTGTACAATTTGCAAACCATATTACTTTTTTTAGGATCAACAAAACCTTTAAGTTGCTTAATATAGACTTCCTCTTCCAGAATTCCATTCAAGAATGCAAATTTTACATCCATTTGGTATACCTTGAATCCTTTTTGTGATGCATATGCCAGAAGAGTTCTGACTCCTTCAAGTCTTGCAATATGAGAAAAAGTTTCTCCATAAGCAATGCCCTCTTCTTGAGCTTATCCTTTACACACTAATCTTTCCTTGTTTCTAGAAACTTCACCTTTTCATTCATCTTGTTTCTGAAAACCCACTTAGTACTAATCACATTCTTGTCTTTTGGTCTAGGCACAAGAGTCCAAGTTTTTTTCTTTTCTATCTACTCAATCTCTTCATTCATGACTTCTATCCAACTTTTATCATTCAACACATCTTTAATGGATCTAGGTTCAATTTCACTAATAAAATATGTACTTATAAGTTTTTTCCTTGTCATTATACCTTATGTCTAATCTCCAATTATTTTCTCAAGTGCATGATGCCTTTTGACATATTTGGAAAGTATAGGTTCCTATCTCTTTTATTCTGAGCTTTCTCCACTTGGTTCACCATGCTCAAACATTATGTTTTTCTCTTCCAACTGAGACTCAAGTTCCACTGTGTGAGACTCAGGTACCTCTTTCTGCGGCTCAGTTCCCTCTGTCTATGACTTGGTTTCTTCATTCTAAGACTCAAGTTGCACAAGTTGCAATAAGGTTTGTGCTGATGAATTCAGTAATTGACATGGTTTCTATCCAATCACCATTGCTTGTGTCTTAGGTATAGTATCAAGTTCATAATACACAAAGTTTCTATAGTCCTCAGGCTCTTTATTACTCTTTTATTCACTTCTCTCTGCAAACTCATCAATATTTGCATGTACACTTTATATGACTTCATGAGTAGAAAGATTCAAACATTTATATGCTTAGCTTTTACAAGAGTAGCCTAGGAATATACCTTCATCACCTTTTACATCAAATTTTTGATTTCTTTCTTCTTTCAAGATGTAACATTTACTTCCAAATAATTTGAAATAATGAACATTGGGTTTATAGCCATACCATAATTCAAAGGGTGTCTACTTAGTACCTTTCTTCAAATGAACTCTATTCAAAGTGTGAATTGCAGTGCTAATATTTTCCTTCCACCATTTGGTTGCAACATTCTTTTCAATCCTCAAGGTTCTTTCACAATCCATAATGGATATGTTTCTTCTTTCTGCTATCCCATTTTGTTGTGGTGTACTTGGGGTAAATACTTCTCTCTTGATTCCTCTTTCGTTGCAGAATTCATTGAATTCATTAGAAATGAATTCACCTTCTCTATCATATCTTAGGCATTTAAGTTTCTTTCATGTTTCCTTCTCAACTCTAGCAAGGTACTACTTAAACTTCTGAAAGGATTCTAATTTTTCTTTGAGAAACATAACACTCATCATTTTGGAATGGTCATTAACAAATAGAATGAAATAATTCTCTTCTATGTAAATTTTTTTTCCGATTGGTCCACATAGATCAATATGCACTAACTCCAGGACATCTTTAGTATTGTAATTCTTGCTCTTGAAACTAGTTTTTCCCATCTTCCCAATTTGACATTGTTTGCATATTGCCAATTCAGGTTTCTTCAAAATAGGAATACCTCTTACTCTTTTTTTCTTGCTCATGTTGACCAAGTTACCAAAATTCACATGACACAATATTTTATGTCATAACCAGATTTCTTCTACTTGTGCAATAAAACATAAACTTTCAGTCAGATCAAGATAGAATAGATTACCTTTTGTTTTCCTGGTAGTTCCAACTAGGTTTCCCTTACCATCTAGGAGCTTGGCCTTACCATTCATGAATTCTACCTTGAAACCAATAATATTCAGTTATGCTACACTTAGTAGATTATGCCTTAGTCCTTCAACCAAATAAGCATTATCACATTTGATTCCTTCCATTAGAGCAATACAACCTTTACATTTCACATAGCAAGGTTCATCATTCCCAAAAATGTCACTCCCACCATCAAAGTGCTGAAGATGTTCAAATTTAGTTTTATCACCAATCATGTGGTGAGAACAACCACTATCAATTATCCAAGTGTCATTCTTGCTAATATGAGAGAAAAGTGCAGTCTTTTCATTATCTTCATTTTTTAACTCATCCTTAATAGCAATGTAAACCATTTCATCTTCATCTTCATCTTCATCACTATCAGAATCTTTTGCAATTTAACGAGATTTCTTACTTTTGTCCTTGTAGTTTTTGTAACTTTTGAAATCTTTCTTGCCTTTGTACTTGTTGAAATTTCTCTCACCTTTGTCTTCTTTGTTTGGAAACTTAGCAGCAATGTGACCAACCTCATCACATGAAAATAAAATCAATGGTATTCTTCCTTTGTACTATCATTTTCCTTTGGCAGTTCTCTTTGTGAGTAGTGCTTCAATGATTTCCATATCTTCACCATCAGAATCATCATCACTATCATGGTCAATCTATTTTCCTTTTGAGTTTATGTCCATCTAACCAAGGTTTAATTTAGCTTTGAATGGAGACTCAAAGTTGCTAGGATTAGGAGAATAATTGTCAAAATTTTCCAAATCAAAAGTTGTTAGCTTTCAAACCAATGCATCTAGAGTTATATCATTACTGCACCTCATCTCTTGAATAGATGAAACTCTAATTTCATAGATAGGAAGTAAAGTTCTCAATACCTTACTACCCACTTTTTTTTCTTCAATTGTTCCACCGGAAGCTCTGATGGTACTAACACTTTTCTTAATTCTTTCACTATTTTTTGCAATGTCTTCTCCTTCTTTCATTTTCATCTGATCAAACTAACCTCAGAGACTTTCTGATTTGGATCTCTTTACATTGTCATCTCCTCCATGGATATCATATAGTTTCTTCCACATATCATAGGCAATAGGGCAGCCCTTGAATTCATCAAATTCTGAATAGATAAGTGAAGAAGCTATATCAATCATCATTATGTTATGGTTCTTCATGTCCACTATATGATCCACAGACATAGGTCTCAGTGGTTCCACATAATTTTGGTCCAATAATTGCAAACCAGTATCTCCAATAGTAGATAGATGTAGCCTCATCAACTCTTTTCATACAACAAAGTTGTCTTTGTTAAGCTTGGGGATCTCCCTTCTGTAAGACATCTCTGATCTTTAGCTTAGGTTTTGAAACCTTCCTTGAAAGCACCAAATGCTCTGATACCAATTGTTGGAAATGGGTTGACTAACTGAGAGGGGAGGGGTGAATCAGTTACCACAAATACAAATCCAAGTGCCTTAGATGTCTTAATAAAAATTATCACTGTTACTTGGTTAACAAAGATATTTTGTTGTTACTCGGTTAACAAAGCAATCTTAAGATATTTAACTATGATTATCCTTTACCGATTATGTGTAGAAACATAAAGCATAAAAAAAATAACATGTACATAGATGACACCAAGATTTAATGTGGAAACCCAATTTGGGAAAACCACCAATTGCAACTAGTTACTATTTTTTACTCTTTTGAAGTGAGCCCTGTTAGGAGCCAACCCTATTAAAGGTTACAAAACACAATGTTAGGTGTAACCCTATTAGAAAATTTAATCACCCTGTTAGGAGTGACCTTGTTAGAGGTCTTCAAACACTTCAATGTAGAAATGGCACCTTGTGAGAGGATTTATGAAAGATTGTTAAGTCTACTCTATAAAGAGATTTGGATCACTGCTACAATTGTTAGAGAGTAACAATGGATTGACCTGTTTGAAGAAGCAATAGTCTTTGTTGATTCAGATCTCTGCTCTGGCTTTAAAATGGATCCTCACTAATTGAATATTCTATTGTAGCTCAGTCTAGATGTTCTATCCTCAATCAAAATTCCAACTTATTTTGCCTTCACTCTTCATATCAAAACTCTGCCATATATTTATACTTATCCTCTACTACATATTCAATCCAAACTTGACCTTGTATATATATGATAAGCCTTGTCAATTTGGCTTGAATAACCTTCCAAATAAATAATAAAACATAATTCTATCAGCTACATATAACCAATTAAACATATATTGTAAACTATTGTTAGTCGGCTGACACTAAATGCATAACTCGGTTAACACTCTACTCCTTCAATGCCTGACCATTACTATACTATCTTAGTGAACTCGGTTAGAACTGAAAATCACTTTGGTCTTCTTCAATACCCGAGAGAGCTTGGAATATACTAACTATGCTCGGTTTAGGTATAGACATTTGTCTAACATCACTATATTTGTGTATACATAAATGACAATACACAATTGAATGATTGTCTTCAACAACTAGGAGGTTGCATCAACCTACATGTAATCAGAATATCAATCATGTTGATGCAAAGCTGAACTGGACTGACACAAACATATTAGTACACTGCAGGGTACTTATTCTATTGCACCAAAAACCAAAAGAATAATTTTTTGGCTAATGGAGAGCTATATATTTTATTTTTGGCATTGTCATCAAAGGGAGAGAATGATCAATGAAATATCTATCCATCAAATGGAGAAAAGAGAAAGGCAGAGAAATGACATATCTATCTATAGAGAGATTCAAGAGCAGAAAAGTCAAATTTGTAGGGAGAATCTTCATGATGAGTTTTTAATGCTGACACATTTATATATTCAAGCTAGGGAGAGCTACAAAAATTTTGCAGTTGTAGAATGAAAGTTTGGTATTTATATGGAATTTTTATATTTCATATTTCATATTGTGTTTCCATCAATGCCAAAGGGAGAGATTGATGAACTAGAACTAATTGTATGTTTGAATTCATTTGTTGATAGTCAACCGAGTTACAGATGTGATGATGAAAATTATCACTTAATGTATTTCCATTCATATCAACTTATTTGAGTATCATTATGGTAACAAACATCTATTATGGATTGAAGATCTAGAACAAAAAAAGTTTATGTGGTCGATAAATGAAGAGTTTTGTATACACCAAGAGACAGTGAACACCAATTATAATATACTGTATACCAAGAACAGTGATAACCAAGATAGGGATCACCGACACATCACAGTATTGACCGAGCAATGTAATCAAACCAAGGCCAAATATAATGATGAGCTAGAAATTGATGATTCTGAGTAAAATGATAAGGTTTTTTATGTTGATCAAATGGTTATGAAAATTCACGGAAGATCAAATGGAAAAGATTGAAACATGTTTTTAACACAACTCTCGAGGATGGAGAAGATTGAAACATGTTTTTAACACAACTGTCGAGGAAGGTTTAAGAGAAAAAATCAACGATGGAGATTAAGAAGAAAAATCTAAAGGATGGAAATTAAATGAGTTATGATGTCTATATAATAGACAAGAGATTCATTATGAATCATACACCTGATGCACACATGCAAATTTTACTCATGACTGATCAAACTAGTTAAGGACAGAACCTGACATTTTTTGCAGACATTACCAAGCGATAGAGGAAAGAGCATTATCGAGCAGAATAGAGTATGAAGAATCAGATGAAATAAAGTGAAAAATTGATCAGAGGTATTATGTACTTAGCATAGATCTAAAAATCTGCAAATAGAGTTGTATTTGAATCAGATCATTACTGTATCAGTTTAACCATTGTTATAGATAAATCTCTTAACCGAGTAGGATGGGAAAGTATTTATTATGACATTCTAATGAATGTTGAGTGTTTTCTTGTTGACCCCATAGTGAATGCATGGTCAAGAGAGAACTGTTAGTTGTAAATCCTATAACCAGTTCACATTTAGTAGTGTGCATTGTAACCTTTAACAGGGTTGGCTCTTGACCGAGCTCACTTCAGAAGAGTGAAATATTTTGGGTTATCGGTCCTAGGTGGTTTCTCCCTTGGTAGGGTTTCCATGTTAAAAATCTATGTGTCAATGTGTATGATTGTTGTGGATTGTTATTTTTATTTACACATTACTTTATCTACATTGATCGGTAATCACAGTATTAATTTACTGATACTCGGTAATCAACTAGAAGATACAAAATACTTTTCACTGAGTTGAATTATATGTTTGAAATTGCTTTTATAACATTTGGATGAATTTGGGACTGTAGAATAATTGAGAACGAACTGATTCAACCCCCTCTCAGTGGGACCAACAATTGGTATCAGAGCTTTGTTACTCTGAAGTGATAAGTTTAAAGGACTTGAGTTAAGATCTAAATATGTATAAGAGGGAAGCAACAAAGTTGAATAGGGATCATTAATCTACATTGAAGATTAGAATGAGGTTGCATGTGTCTGGAGTAGGAGAATATTTACTTTACTATCTTGAGAATGAATATGTATCACCAACTATTGTACCTTTGAATATCAGTTAACAAAGATAGAAACATGAACACGCACAAGTCATGATTGAGATTTGTTCTACACTTATCGACTAGGAATGTGATGAGATTGATGATTTTACTACTGTTAAATAGATGTGGGATAAGATTTTTTTGACCTATGGTGGAGATCAACATGTTCAGAAGGCTAAAGTAGAAACTTTGAGAAGAAAATTTGACTCTATGAGGATGAAGGAAGGAGAGAACATAATACAATATAGTATAAGAATTAAAGATACTTTTAATTCTATTAGAGGAGTTGGTGGTATCATAACAGAGGATGATGTGACAAGAAAAATGTTGAGACTCTGCTACCGTGTTATGTTATTCATGTATCTGCTATATAATAGCTGATATCTATACCCCAGATGAATGTTTCACTAGATGCCACTATTGGTAGGCTAACTACATTTGAACTTAATGATTTTGACAATAGTGTGCCTACTATTTCTTAGGTTGAATCTTCATTTAAGTCTACTTTAAATATTGGAAAGGTTAGGGAAGCTGCTGCTAGAGATGGTTACTTGAGTAGTGCTAGTGAGAAGTTTGATAGTTGCACTGAAGGACTTGAAGAGATGTTTCCTGAATGTGATGAAAATGAAAGAGAATTTGAATCTTTTTTGGCTAGAAGGATACAAAGAGGCAAAGGAAAATAATGAGGTAAGTTACCCTTGAAATATTCTAATTGTGATAAAATTGGTCACTTTCATCTAACTATCTAGAGAATGATAAGGAGGAAAAGAAATATAAGGAAAAGAGAGATAACAAATTTAGGAGATACAAAGACTACAAAAACAAGGGTAATAAATCTTGTTATATTGCTAATGAAGGAAAAAGTGATCATGATTCTATTGAGAGCAATGGGGAAAAAGAAGTTGTTTGTGATGCTATAAAAGATTATTTTGATGAAGAAGAACCTAGAGCCCTAATATCCTAAGTAAGTAAGAATGAAACATGGATTACAGATATTGGTTGTTCACATCACATGACTGGTGACACACTTAAGTTTATTTCCTTGGAAAATCATGATGGAGGTTGTGTTAGATTTGGTAATGATGATCCATATCCTATGAAAGGAAAAGGATCTATAATTCTATTGAATAGGACAAGATGTGATGATGTCGATTGGGTTGAATGATTAAAGTATAATCTATTGAGTGTTGCACAACTAAACAATACATGTCACCGAATGGAATTTCAATATGGAAGAGTGAAAGTATTTGTGTTAGTAATAACTGAGAGGGGGGGTGAATCAGTGGCCTCAAATTTAATCCTTAAATCAACCCTTAAAACTTATAACCACTAATTATGTCTCAAGTTATCTTCTTTCCTACAAGATGTATGCCTTGAAATACTTTAACCAATTTTATACTTGTTGGATTGCTTTGCTAATCTCTCTTCTGTATGATTACAGATAAGCAATTAATTATTTATCGAAACATAGTAAATATGCAGAGTATACCAATAAATCCAAACACGCATATGTGAAATTTCAAGCAATAAAGTGATAAACCATAAACACATAACACAAGGATTTTAACATGGAAACCCTGTTAAGGGAAAAACCACTGGGACCGGTACCCCAAATTTTCACTCTTCTAAAGTGAGCCCTATTAAGAGCCAACCCTGTTAAAGGTTACAAACACACTATTAAGTGTGACCTTGTTAGAGGATTTAGAAATAGTTTGTCAACTAGTATCTGGCATCTAATGCTACCATCCTTGATCAAACACTCACTTGGCCTGTCAATAGGTATCAGGCATATCCAATACTACTTCTGTGATCAAACTTTTTGATACTCCTTGGGATGTATCTCAATTGAAAAAGAATTTTAAGTCCTGCTCGGTTAAGAGGCTTATATGCTTCAATGGTTAAACTAAAACACTAATGATCTATTCATACATACAACTCAATTGCAAATTTTTAGATCTATTGTAGGTCCATTACTTCACTCATCAATATAATCAAATATATACCTTTGCTCCACACTTGTTCTACTCTGTGATGCTTTTCTCACTATTCGTCAGTGTCTGTAGAATCTAGCTCTTCCTTTAGCTTGTCGATCAGGACTGAAATGAAGACTTTCTTCTCCTTCATATTTTCTTTAGCATCTTTCCTCTTCTCTTGTTCACCCCACACTTCGTAATGAATTGGGTTTGTCTCTATATAGACATGATTTCCCCTTTTCTTGGCTTTCTTGATTATTAGCGTGCTCAAAAATTATTGCTAATAGATTTAAAGAAAATCTCCAGTCTGATCTCATAGAGATCTTCTTGCCAACTGCACAAAGCAACTTTAAATCAATTACTTATCTTTGGCTTTATCTGGATATTTAGCTTCTTGACGGCTAGGCATTTTTTTCATTTTCTAAACTCTCTGTTCTGTCGGTCAACACTTTAGTTAGTCATTGATGACAACTGACTATTATGTTGGTGTGACTTCAGTTGTCATCAGGATCTCCATCCTTTTTTTTCTCCGTTGAGAAATACTGAAACTATGCTCATCGGTAATGTTGTGTATTTCCTCATCGGGCAAAACTGTGACTTTGTTCTTTTACTCTGACTGTCGGGTGCACTCCGTCGGTGTATGTAGTCACTTAGTGAATACTTGACTTATATGCATTACTAATATCATAGCCTTTGATTCATCAGTTCTTTGAAGTCTTTTAGCAATATATCCATGACCATACAGATTATATCAAGTTGAAATCAATGACAATACAATACATTAACTAATTTAATGCCTTGCATGATCATCAACTTAACATCTTCAAACATTCAATCAGTTATGTGTCATCAATCTCTCCCTTTGGCATTGATGGCAACATACTACATTATCATACTATACTATTTAATAATACAATATAAAATATACAGTTTCATAAATATTTCCTAATGTAACTAATACAAATGTCAGGTTTTTAGTAAGATCAAATAGCTTTGATTTGATTCTTGCAGCTTTCTTCTGTCTTCAATCCCTTTACTGGATGGATGTAAAATCTTTCTTTCTCTGATGTGATGTGTTCTCCTTCCGTGTCAAACTCTCTCCCTCTAACTATTCTCCTTTCTTGTGATGTCTCTTTTGTCAGTAATACTCTTCCTTTGTGTCTACTCTCCCTTTCTTATTAAATTCTTCTCTTTGTTGGAATTATTGGAATGATGTACTGAGAGGGGAGGGGTGAATTAGTACCTCTAAAAAAATTTATGTGGTTGGCCCATTAACCTTTGTGTCATCATATTTGTATATTCCTATCTATATGTTCATCTTTCTATATGTATGTGAAATCATAATATAAGTTCTTTACATGTGTAAACATTCAAGAAACATTCATGAAAACAAATAACACATAACACATGATATGATATCGCAGAAAACTTCTATTAGGAAGTAAAAACTGCGGTGGGGATGTCTACCCACAAAACTTCACTATCTGCAAATAAGAAGGGAGTCGGTAAAGGCTTACAATTGATCACTTCTAATGATCTACCATGTTAGGAGTATTAGAGTAGAGACCTGTTAGGATCTACTTCATTTGAAGCTTTAGCAACACCGTTAGGTGTGCACTTTGTTAAGAGATTTATCAAAGAAATGTTAAGTCCACCTTCTACAAAAGGATTTTGGTTGTGATGCACTTGTTAGAATGCAACTATAATATAAATGTTGATCTGATAGTGAATACAATCTCTAATTTCTGATAACAGATCCTGTAAAGCTTACAATGTAAATGTAATCACCTTGAGTGATTGAGTGATACCTTGTGTCTGCTCGTTGGTAGCCTTTATTTGTTCTTGATAACTGATTGATCTATTTCTGTACTTTTCATGAATTCTCTTTTGCTTCTTAGATGCTCTCCATAGCTACTATCAGTTATCAACTGATTACAAGTCTCATTTATTACAAATGATTGAACATCTATTTATACTAGTTTCTATCTCTATTCTTGATTCACGCTTTTCAAATTAACTCTAGATCCAAGGTTTACAAATTGACCTTGATCTTTAGTTAGATATTTTTTAGATCCTTTAGGATGCTTTAAAACATTCACAATTTTCTTGCTTGACCCTCAAGTAAAGTTTTAAAACAAATTAAAGCTCTATAAATAGAATTACAATGTTTTATCTGACGTGTAAAGTCAGATCCACTTTATGTGGGTTCTGTAACTGACTGTTGGTTTTGATGGTCGGGCTGCTCTGTCAATTTTGTCGATTTTGTACTCTGTCAGTGTCCCTAAATTGAACTATTCATTGGGTATGCCTTTTTTTCTCTGTCAGTGATGTTCTCAAAATTGTATCATCGATAATGCTTGTCATTGGTTTCACTCTTGTCAATGTTCGTCGGGTAATTCTATATTTAGCATTTTTATGATAGGCATTGTCATCTCGTTTGGTATGCTTGTTGTCCACCAGTTATGCCTATACCGATGAATTTTATCATGTTTTTCCCTTTAAGTATACTAATGGAAAAAATTAATGTCATCAATCTCCCCCTTTGACATTAGTATCAAAAACTGATATGTGAAACATACTTGATGTATTAGTATGTACACTTATGTATACTTCTTCCTTAGTCATTAAATGACTCCCCCTATGCATATGCTGGTAAGTGTAAGTTTATGTACATATCTATTCTTGTTGTACATACATTATACATATCCTCATATAGTATATTGTACGTATGTATACATTCCTCCTTTTTCTACTAAAGTATATTGTACATATGTATACATTCCTCCTTTTTTGATAATGAGGGAAAAGGTACTTACAACTTGTGAAAAATGTGAGAGTGTGAGGCTTTGATTTCCTCCATCATTTTCTCCCATTTATCCTTTAAATTCTCAAGAGCCATGTGCTCAAGTGTAATCCTCACATTCATGTCATATATGTTGTCTACCACAGACATTTCTAACGTTGAGATCAGATTTCGTGCATCTATAATATGTTGTTGTAGAGTGGTGAGGTTTTGCAATATGTGAGCTTGTAGCTCTATAACCTCATTTCTTAATTGTGTCTCTGCATCCCATATCTCTTGTCTCAATATTTTTACCTCTATGATCTTTTCATGATGCAGCTTTATTGTGTTTTCATTAGAGGTTAAACTTAGTGCACTAGCTGTTAGATTTGAATCTAGTTGTGACAGCTTTTCACTATTTTCTTTTGTGAAGTTTTCTAATGTGAATAATTTATGAACTAAGGTAACAACTAAATCGATCAGCTTCAGCAATCATAGGTTCTAATTGACTTTCTAGTTTGGAGAGCTTTACCTTGTTCTCTGCCACTTCTTGGCTGATCTTCTCGACCAATTTGTGTTGATATTTCATCTCTGCCTGTTCTTCCATTGCCTTCTCTGCATCTACATTTTGATTTGTGATGGCATTGGTAAGAACTTCTATTTGTTCCATGATTGATATGTCATTTTCTATTTTGATATTTGGAACAAGTTGATGTAGAATGTCCCTTGCCTTATCAAGTGCTTGGGCTTCCCTATGTGCCTTTTTCATCTTCTCTTGTATTAATTTTCTCTAACACATCACTCCAAACTTTTGAAGTGCTTCAATATCTTAAGTGGATACATTCCACTTGGGTATCTCAATTACCTCATCAAGTGTTACAGCCAAGATATCTTTCTTCGTTAATTTCTTCTTCTTTTTCTTTGGCTGGGAGGCAGATTGGTGTACTACCATTTGTAAACCTTCATATTGGATCGATTTGGTAGGTGAAGGTCGAGAAGATGAGGCATATTGTTGTTTCTATTCTGAGTCCACCGGTTGGTTTTATGAAGATGTCTCTTCATTGGCCTTGGGTGTATCAATAGATTTATCTTCCTTTTCTTTCATGCTTTCATCCTGCTTGACTTCTTCACTCTTTTCTTTCTCTTCATCCTTTCTCCATGTTTCATCTGTTTTATTATCTACTCCTTTGTCTTTTTCAATAGACACCTCTTGCTGAGTGTCGGTTGCATCCTTCATCTTTGTATTTGTATCTTTTTGAGTATCCGATGCATCTTTATTTTTATCATTACCCATGTCTATGGGTATATCATCATCTCTCTTAGATGATTTCTCCTGACTTGATTCAATGTTAATAGCTTGTATCAAAATTTTCATGTTGGTTGGTGTATTGACCTCTGCAGTGTCAATAGTTGTTTCCTGTTAGTCGATATTGCCCTGTGCAGCCTTGATATCTTCATCTTTTTGCACCTCTTCTGCAAGGTCTTTTCCTTTAGTGTCATTGATAATGTTATCCAACCATGATTCATCATTGATATCATCAGTTATGTTACCTTTTATTGTCAAATCTACTTTAGTAACATTTTCTTCCTTACTCAAGTCAATATGAATTGGACTTGGTGGATTTTGACTTTCTTCACTCTGAGTTTTGTCAAGAGTAGTGTCAGGCCATTCCTCATCTACAACTTCAATATGTTTGTGGCCTACTGTTTCACTCTCTTCTTTGGCCAATTCCACTGATGAGTCATCTTTTGCATCCTTAATGATGATGTGTTCCTTCTCCGAGCTAGCTTCCTTAATGGCTAGTTAAGTATCTTGCACCACTTTTTAATGTTGTCCATATCAAGATCTATTAGCTTCCCTTTGAGAAATTTATATGCTCTCATTTTAGGTGAGAAATTATTTTCATACTTCATCATCTCACTTATTTCTTCCTTCTTTGAATCTGAAGGCATAAGAGTAACAAATACTCTTTCTCTTATTTCTTTTTCTTGATGCTGTGCAAATGTCCATCTAGCAGACAATCTCGCTGATAGTTCCTTAGGAATGTCATATTTTGAGAATTGTAGTGGAACATAATGATGTTTGCACATTTTAACTATAATAGCTTCTTCTATCTTGTTTTGATCCTCTGGATCAAATTTTAACCATTTCCTAATGTTAGGATCAGAAATAGATGGTGATTTTGAGATGTTCTTACATATTTCATCAATTGTCTTTGGAATCAAAGGTTCTTTCTCTTTTTGCGCATCTATGTCAGCTTCATCCATAGCTGATTCCTCTAGATCCTCTTTTTTCCTAACTCATTTCCTCCTTTTGGTCTGTATCCTTATGGGTGAAACCAATTTTCTCTTGTAGGTTCTCACCTTAACTTTCTTAAGTGGTGAAGGAGTTAGTTCCTTTGCAGTTTTGCTTCTTGTTCTTGAAGCGGCTGTTGTTCTTGCTTTCTTAGGTGGAGGTGGAGGTGGTGAATCTGATTATGTACCCTCTTAATCATTCTTTTTTTTCTCTTCACCGATAGGTGACTAGCCTTCAGTTTGTTCCTCCTTTCCTTCAGTTTCCTCTTCACCTTCTTTAGTAACTGCAAATTTCTTGGTTAACTTTTTAACCATTTTTTTCTTCTTGTTTATAATTTTCTTGACAACAAGATCTGTCTTGATCTTTGGTTTGGCTTCTTCATAAGTGCCAAATCTTGCTTGCTTTTTGTCAACTGGTTCATTCAATAGTGCCTTGATGCACTCAGTGGCTTGTCATGTTTTGATCTCATATTCTAAATATGATAGCCACGACTTCCTAGGTATTACTGGTTTGATATGGGTAAAATCAATATCTACCATAAAACATATATCCTCTTTGTATTCTTCTATCAAACTTTCAGGTGTATGCACCCTAAAATGGTCGCCTGAATTATGAGCCCCATTTATCATTTTATCAATTTATCAAATTCTTGAATCAATACTTTGGAACATTTTTAATTCAAATCAATTTCCTTGATCAAATTGTAATTAATTTGATTATTTCAATATTTCCTAAGGTTTGATCATTTTTATTTAATTAAAAGATTTAATCTCCCTTTTAAGTAAATAAAATTTATCTTATTTAATTAAATTAAATTTCTCCCTTTTAATTTAATTAAATTCATCTTATTTAATTAAATTAAATTCCTCCCATTTAATTAAATAAAATTCTTCTAATTTATTTAATTATAAAGAAAACCCCTCTTTTAATTAAATAAATAAAAATCCCCACTTAAAGCACTTTATCTGATGAAAAAGGAAATAAATTAAATAAAAATAAATAAAATCCCTTTTTCTTCATATCCTCCTAAGTGGTGGGATTTTTGCCTCTTAATCATAGCCTTTGATTTTTGCCTCTTAATCTCAACCGTTCACTTTCCTTTAAAAAGAGACCTCTCCTTCTCATTCAGAGATCATCTTTTTCATAGTATTGTTACGTTGCAGGTTTGGAGAGTAATTTTGGAGGAAGATTTGAGTACTCAAGCTTGGATATTGCAACTTCTCTCTTCTTGTCTTCTTCTTCTTGCATCCATGGCTATTCATGTAGATTAGATTCATATTAGATTAAATCCATTGTTATCATTTAGATTAATTTCCTTTTATGCATTGTTATCGTATAGAATAGATTTCATTGTCATGCATTGAATCTCTCATTTCATGGTGTACTTGCATGGGCACAACTAGGTCAATCTGAGGGCCTCCATTACAAACCTTTGCACTACATAACTAGAGAGCTATGAGTCGATATTTGAGGCTTCATTCTTGAGCAACCTTGGATGGAATGACCCATAGAAGTGTGTCAACATTTTAGCACACATTTTTGGCGCCCACCGTGGGGCAGAAGATTCATTTTTTGTCACTTTAGCTATTTTTTCATCATTTATTTTCAGATTTCCGTATTTTCTATCTTTTCCGTACATGCTATTTTTTTCTGCAGGGAAATCTTGTGCGATATTTTGTAGGTTCCTAGGCGAGATTTTGTTGATTTTGTGTTTTCTCGCGCGGCTCTATGTGAATCTTTGCATGGCACTATACCGATTCTCACACGAGATCTAGCACCAGGCTGTGATCTGATCTATTCTTTGTTTTTGTACTTTTTTGCACTTCTTTGCGCGGGCCTGTGTACTTCTTCACGTGGCTGAGCACTTCTTCACACGGCTCTATGTGAATCCTTGCATGAGATCCTGCACCAAAGATCTATTTTTATTTTCTATATTCTATATCTCTATTTTTTCATGCTAACCACTAATGTTTACTGTTTCTAGTGGTTTGTGATTTGTTGTTGTTGTTGCTGTTGCTGATTTGGACTTAATTGGATAAACAACAAAATGATTCATGTTGCATTGGATTTGAGGTATTTTGTTTCTCTCTATAACATTTGGATTTTGGAAGTAAAAAGAACATCTCGTGTGTTTAGCATGAGTGTTTCTTGCTTTCATAGATCACATTTCCAATTGGTGCTCTAAAAATGGACCTAGATTTTCTTTCTTGCATATATGTTTCACATAGTAATTAGTACCTATGAACACTATTTGTGGTGATCTTGAGAGAGTGGGCTTCATTTGCTTGTCTTACATGTGAAGCTCTTCTTGACAATAGATCCCCTTATAAGTAGGGAAGGATTTATTATTATCTTATTGGGTTTGGCCTTCAACTTTGATTGGTACTTTCTCTTTTGAGATTGGTGGTCATTGTTGTTGATGAACCTTGGGTGAGGTAATTCCAAAATTAGTGGGTCAATTAATCTTGTTTGATATGTTTTGGTGAGGTGAAAAGGCTACACTATTACGCTCTTTTCCCTTTTGGAAGAATCAAAAACTTGGAACCCTTGAATCCAAACCAAGTCCCCATGTGGTCCATATTGTGAGTCTTCCTTGTTACAGAGGGTTAACTGTAGTGGACATTCCCTTTATGGGTAAACCATGTGGATGGAACCTCAAGCGGTAATAGCCATTTTCACCATGGTAGCAATAACCGCTATATAAATTTCCTTGTGGAAGAAATCTCCACAGGTGTAGTTTCTTGTGGGTTGTCAGATCTCTTCAGCAACTCCTGATTGATTAAATTCTTGAACTGTGTCAAAACCTCGGCGCGCCAGGATTGGATTTCACCCATTTGATATTGGAAAAGTTGCAGAGTCAAGCCATTACTAAGAACCATAGTGAAACCAACTTTTTATTCTCTAGGACTATGTGCATGATTGGAAAACATTTTGAGAACATACACAAGTAGCATTCTTATGGAATAGAAATACTATGACACTATCCATGTTCATGTGCAAGGTTGCTTTGTCCCTTGCTCATTGTTTGAAGACATAGATTGCTTGAACTCCCTAATTGTTGTATTGCATGTCTGATTCATGATAAAATCTATTAATGCATCTAGTTTGTCAATTAAAATAATCAAAAACTGAGTTCTGTGTCCTTTCCTCACATGAGAAAATTGTTTCTTTGCGTCGTTCACTGCATTTCCTCGTGCGGCCATCTGAGAATCCTCGTGCAATATTTTTCAAACTTGTTATCAATTTTTTATTTCCCATTACACCAGTCTAGTCTTTCCTCGCGCGTCTGAGCATTTTTTCGCATGGTCCTTTGCAAATCCTCTCTCAAAAAAGTGTTTCCTCGCTCGAAGCTGCCTGCCAGTGAGTTGTTTGCTATCATTTCCCGCTTTCTTACTTACTTGTTGCCCTGTCATTTTTGGTAATCTGGGTTGATCCGAGTCAGTTTGGATTACTTACCCCGATGTTAGAAGCTTTTTTAGCTTTGGATTCTTGCATTTGACCTCTTGAATTAGCAATCTTTGGTTCCACAAGTGACCTTACTTGGCACTTGGTGAGCTAGGAACCGTCCTTGTTGAAAAGATAAACCTTTAGATTCTTTGATAACACACTTGGAGAGTTTTGGTAATCTCTTGTCCATCCACTTTCATACAATTTCAATTTCAATCTCAATTAACTTGGGTAAGACCATCCTCCTGATCCATAACATGCTAGGGTATTCACCTAAATTTATTGGGCACCTCTGTGGCAGTGTTGGCTTATGCCCCTTTTCAATATTCTTTCTTATCACTTCTTTTTGGACAAGTTAGTGTCATTTCTATCCTAGTTTGGTACCAACATTTATTAGGGTAATCCTATCAGCTAGTACCTTTTCTTTCATGCCAGTTACAACAAGATATCAATTAAATCAAGGAAAATGACCTCAAGTGGTTTTTAACCAATTACCTTTAGTTCAAACTTGCCAAAGACATAAGGGAAAGGAACCCATATTTTATCAATCACCTAGGAATACTTCAGAAGTGTGGTTTGATTCCTAGAGTCATCTTAGTGAGTTGGGTATCCCCTTAGTAGCTTCTCGCTCTTCTATGGATGTGAGTCACACAATGAATTAGAGAGAGAAGGAAGCCAGGCATAAACGTTATGATGATATGTTTGCAAAGAGTAGAGATGCTATTTCATTCAGTGGTTCTTCTCATGGCAGTAGACCAGCCTCACCCCTTATTTCAACAAGATATCTAGATGCACACCAAAGGGCTGAGATAGACAGAGGTAAGAGACATGCTTGTCAAGATAACCAATCACAACATGAAAGCCAACATGGAGAACCTTATGATCCTCAAATAAATACAACTTACACCAACAACTTGTTTCAAAATTCAAGACCAAGCTCACCTACCAATTACATGAGTGACAGACTCAAGAGGATTGAGCATGAAAAGAAAGTATTCCAAGATGAACAAGATCATAAGGAAGAACAAATTAGATTCCTAGAGATGGAGAAACAAACTTTGATGGAAATGGAAAGGAAATCCTTTCAAGAGGAGCGAGATAGGCTCTTCACTCGACAACTCAATGATCCATTCAATAATATGCATGTTAGTGGTGGAAACAGTTCTCCTCCATCTACTCCTCCTAGGACTCCATGAAGTAGGAGACATTCAAGATCACCATCACAATCTCCTAGCCCTAGAGGAAGAAAATTTTTAAGACATGATCATTATAGGAGACAAACATCTCCTAGGAACTCAAGGCCACCTTCACAATGTGCTCATTATGGTTCACAATATGGAGGTAGTAGTTCGAACTTTGATCGCACCTCCCAAGACTTTATGAAAATGCAACAAGAGCCACTTTTTCAACAGTATGTGGAGAAATATGTGAAGCAAAACAAGGATAAGTTCCTAGAGAGCCTAATAAACAAGGCTACTAGGGTCCCTTAAAACTTTGATGTGGATAGAAAGATTAAGAAGCAAGGTCTGTCCCAAGAAGAGAAGCTTGATGCAATGCAAAGAACAATAGATCATATGTCCGCACCTAAGAATTTTTTCTCATTGGACTCAATTTGTCCTAATCCTTTTGATTAGAGTGTTGACATCAAAGAATTTCCTAGAAAGGTTGAAATTCCTCAATACAACAAATATGAGGGGAGTGGAGATCCACATGATCATGTGCTCCAGTTTTATACCACAAGTTTTGAATTCCATCAAGATGACTCTTATCTCATGCGGTTATTCCCATGAAGTCTTAAGGGAAAAGAAATGGAATGGTTTACTAAGATAACTCCTCCTGTTAAGACCTTCAAAGAGCTTGTTCACAGATTTTTTCAACACTTTACATACAATGTTTCAAGATCTATCACTTTGTTGGACTTATGTAGCTTAAAGAAGAATCAAGGAGAATCCTTTGTTACTTTCTTGCAAAGGTGGAGACGAAAATGCTCTTGTTATTCTAGAACTATTCCTGACAATGAAAAGATTGACATTCTTGTTAGTAATTTGGTCCCTGAAATGCGGTATGAAGTTAAGAAAATGGTTTTTGATTCATTTGACACCATGGTTGAGACTGCATGTAGAATTGAGGATGTTTTAAGAGAACAAGGAATTTTGACTAAACATGGAAATAACAACAACAATGGTAAAAAAAACAACTCTAACAAGGATAAAGGGAAGAACCAATATTGGAATAGGAACAAACAAGTGGTTAATGATGGAGTTGTGTATTCCTCCCAACCTAAAGATCAACATGTGCTCCATCTATCTAGTAATGTTCAAGCTGTAAAGCTCAATACATCCAATCAGCAAGAAAGTAAGCCAAGTTACCAAGGTAAGCCTAAGAGTGAAAAGCGTCAATTTGCAAAACTTGGTGAGTCATATGAGAAAATTTTAAAGAAACTTATTGATAACAATCTAGCACATCCTCATGATGCTGCAAATTTTTGTATACCAGAAGTTAAACCACATTGGTGGAAGGAGAAAGCCTATTGCATATTTCATAATGGTATTGGACATGATGTTGAACAATGCTGGAGACTCAAGCATATCATTCAAGATCTCATTGAGAGTAAACAGCTTACAGTAGATGGATTGAACACCAACACCGATCATAAGGCATTCAAGGAACCTTTACCCAAATATGAAAAGGGGGAAACCTCTAAAGTTAAGAATGGCAAAGATAAGGTTAATTATAATTACACAGATGCAGAGAATGTTATCAATATGCTTGAAGTTGTTGAAGAAAATGTTAATATGATGAGTGGCAGAGATCCTTATGGTTATGATCTAGATGAAGACTCTCCTCCTATTTTTGATAGAGAACCTGTTGTGGTACTAAGGGGTCCAAACTCTAGAAGGTCATCTCAAACCCTTAATGTTGTTACCCAAAGTCAAGGTCCTGTTGTCATTAGAGGACCCAATTCAAGTCAATCTAGTAAACCTAAGTAGGTGGCATCCAGTCATGTCACATTAAAACCAGCTATCAATCCTAAGTCAAGCTATAGTCTTGTTGATTAGTTACAGAGAACCCCCACTCAGATTTTGATCTTTGAGCTCTTAGAGTTGTCCCCGAGACATAAAAAAATTCTTGAGGATGCTTTGCGCATGGCAAATATCCCCAACAACTTAGATATTGATCAATTCCATAATATGGTTAATCACATTACTACCCCTCATTACCTTACATTTTTAAAAGATGATGATAAAGCTTGGAGCCATCCACACAATCTTTCCCTTCACATTGAGGTCATGATCCATCACACCCATGTCAGGCGCGTGTTGATAGATGGGGATGTTGGGCTTAATATTTGTTCCTTTAGTCTTTTGAAAGAATTGGGTTATTCTAAAGAAGTTATAGATACCAGAAAAAGGATTACTATCAAAGCTTATGATGAGGCAGAAAGAAGTTCCAAGGGGTTGGCCGTCCTTCCTATTAGGATTGGCCCTGTTGAAAAAGACATTGTATTTCAAATAGTTGATGTTGGACCCCTTGCGTATAATATCTTACTTGGTAGGCCATAGATTCATGATATGCAAGCAGTGCCATCTACCTACCATCAATGTGTTAAGTTCCCCTACAATAGAATAGAGATTTGTATACCTGGGGATAACACTTTATCTATTAATTTAATTTCAGAAAGGGCTCATGTTCCCCTCAATAGAGAAGCAAAATATTTTGATGCCACATTAGCTGAATGTAAAGACAAGCTTAAGTCAGTAGACCTTGGGATGGGGGGTATCAACTCAAATCCCTCACCACATTGCCAGTTTCACCTCGGTCTTATGGAAAACCTTCAAAATAAAAGAAACCTTCCTCTTCAACTATGAATTTATTTGGCAAATTTGTAGAATCATCAGTGCCTATTCAAGATGAGAAAGAGGAAACATTTGTTAGAGACTGGATCTATAGAAACGAGAGATACATGCACAATGAGAACTTCTCTCCTTCTCCTAGGACTTATGGAAGAGGGTATACTTTTGTAAAAAATATGGTCTATCCTATGTATGGCCCTCTTAATCACAATTTGGATGCTAGGTCCAAACCTCTTGATCATGCTAAATTTGGACGCAAGTCTAAGAAGCCAGTTGGCCTAGGATTTGAGAATTACAACAAGCACACTAATCCTCTCTTTGAAAAGTTGGATAGTGATGATAAACTAGAGTATGTACCTAATTTGAAAAATTAGTAGGATATGTGTGAAGATTGGGTCCCTTCCACTACTCTCCTTTGAGGAGATTCAGATATTTCAGTCACCCATACATCAGTTGCAACTTTAGAACAAGAATCTGATATAGAGGAACCTTTGAGAGAGCATCAACAAAAGAATCTTGTTCATTTAAAGGAAAGAGACAATGCTACTTTTGATGAAACTGGACCTTCTACATCAAGATGTCCCAAGCCTTCATGGTGTAAGCATCTTATTCGTAGTTCAGATACAAGTTCTAATGAGTATGAATGGGACTCTTTTTCAGAGCCCTCCACAGTTGATAGAGATATTGATGTTATTCACACTTTTAGTTCTCAACCCAAGGTAGCCAATGAGTCACATATAGGATTAGAGGTTTTGAACCCACATGTTGCCTTAGTGGACTATTCTTTTCCTATTAGGATGAATCCTGATTTGGGTAGCTTAGAGGGATACTTGACGGACTCTGATTCTTCAGTCACCAGTGATAATATCATTCACATTTATAACCTTGAACCAGTCATTGACTTATCTCTTGTTCATCCTGACCTCATTTATTGGTCTCAACGCTATCAAGAACCTAAACTTTTAACATTCCAAAATTATTATGAGATAGCTTGTTATCTAAATGTCATTCAACCCATAGTCTCTTCCACCTGTGAACTGGCTACCAGTATGAAAGAGCTAGACATCAAGTACCTTATTCACAAGATAAAAAGAAAAGAAAATAAAAAGAATAGGTGTTCTGATGGTGAAAACCACTGTGTGGCAGTGTCAGAACCAAAAAAAGTAAAAAGAAATGACATATCCGAAGGTGAAAACCTCTCTAAGTTGCCTAAGGATGAGGTACTTGATCATCTCCCCAGTTATTTTCATGATAGATCTTCAGTGCTTATTGAACCAACACAAGCAGTTAATTTGGGTATGGATGAGACTCCACAAATAGTACACTTGGCTAAGTCCTTGTCACCAATAGAAAAAGAAGCTTACACTAAATTCTTATAGAAAAAGAAGATCAATTTTGCATGGACTTATTTAGATATGCCAGGGTTGGACATTAATCTTATTATGCATCACTTATCTATAGATCCAAATGTCAAACCAGTTAAATAGAAATTAAGGAAGATGCATCCTCACATAGCTCTTCTAGTCAAAGCAGAATTAGAAAAACTCCTTGGTGCAAAATTTATAAGAGCTATTGCCTATGCTGAATGGATATCAAACATTGTACCAGTTTCCAAACATG
>MU228519.1:1130045-1158589 GCA_018584345.1 Thuja plicata | reverse complement strand
TGGCCTGTCAATAGGTATCGGGCATATCCAATGCTACTTTTGTGATCAAACTTTTTGATACTCCTTGGGATGTATCTCAATTGAAAAAGACTTTTAAGTCCTTCTCGGTTAAGAGGCTTATATGATTCAATGGTTAAACTAAAACACTAATGATCTGTTCATACATACAACTCAATTGCTGATTTTTTAGATCTATTGTAGGTCCATTACTTCACTAATCAATATAATGAAATATATACCTTTTCTCCACACTTGTTATGCTCTGTGCTACTTGTCTCACTATTCATCAATGTCTATAGAATCTAGCCCTTCCTTTAGCTTGTTGATCAGGACTAAAATGAAGACTTTCTTCTCCTTCAAATTTTTTTTAGCATTTTTCCTCTTCTCTTGTTCACCCAACACTTTGTAATGAATTGGGTTTGTCTCTATATAGACATTATTTCCCCTTTTCTTGGCTTTCTTGGTTCTTGGCGTGTTCAACAATTCTTGCTAATAGATTTATTGAAAATCTCCAATTTGATCTCCTAGAGATCTTCTTTCCAACTGGACAAAGTAGCTTTAAATCAATTACTTATCTCCGACTTTATCTAGATGATTAAATCAATGATAAGTATCTGTTAACTCTATATTTAGCTTCTTGACAACTAGGCATTTTTGTCATTTTCTGAACTCTCTATTATGTCGGTCAACACTTCAGTTAGTCATTGGTGACAATTGACTGTTCCTTCAGTGTGAATTTAGTTGTCATTGGGATCTCCTTTGTTATCTCTCTTGGGCAACACTGAAACTCTGCTCATCAATAATGTTGTGTATTTCCTCGTCGGGAAACACTGTGACTTTGTTCTTTTACTCTGACCATCAAGCGCACTCCGTCAGTGTATGTAGTCACTTTGTGAATACTTGAATTATATACATTACTTATAGCATAGCCTTTGATTCATCAGTTCTTTGAAGTCTTTTAGCAGTATATCCATGACCATACAGATTATATCAAGTTGACATCAATGACAATACAATACATTAACTGATTTAATGTCTTGCATGATCATCAACTTAACATCTTCAAAATTGAATCAGTTATATGTCATCAATTTGATGAGAAGAGTAATCTAATTTCTAGTGGAGAACAATATAATGGTAATCTATTTTATCTTCATACTTCTATGAAGAGTTTTGTATTTGCTAAAGTTGAAGACGTTTGGTTATGGTACAAAAGGCTTTGTCATGTTAATTTTGACAACTTAATCAAAGTGAGTAAGTAGAATAGAGTAAGAGGAATACCAAAACTTGAAAAACCAAAGAATACTATGTGCAGAGAATGTCAGATGGGTAAGATGACTAAATCTAGTTTTGCAAGCAAGACTTCTGTTACACAATAAATTTTGGATTTACTTCATACTGATTTATGTGGACTGATGAGAACTCAAAGTTATTATGGAGACATATATTTTATTTTATTTGTGGATGATTACTCTAGAATGATGTCTATAATGTTCTTAAAACAAATATATGATGTATTTAAAATGTTTAAGTGGTATAAGGCCCAAGTTGAAAAAGAAACTAGAAGACAGTTGAAATGTCTGAGATCCGATAGAGGAGGTGAGTTTACTTTTGATGAGTTTACATTGTTTTGTAATGAGAATGGAATCAAGACATAGTTGTCAGCACCGAGGACACCACAGTAGAATTGGATTGCTGAGAGAAGAAACATATCCATTGTTGATTGTGATAGGACACTAATGAGTGAAAAAAGAGTTTCATAGAACTTCTAGAGGGAAGTTGTGAGTACTGTTGTTTATACATTGAACTGAGTACAAATGAAGAAAGGTACCAAAAGAGACCTTATGAAATATGGTATGATCCCAAACCTAATGTTAGTTACTATATAATCTTTGGGAGAAAATTTTATATTTTGAAAGATTCTAGAGAAGGAAAGTTTGATTCAAAAGGATATGAAGGGATATTCTTAGGATATTCTACAAAGAGTAAAGCTTACAAATGTTTAAACAAGGTTACTAACAAAATGGTGGAAAGTGAAAATGTGAGAATTGATGAATTTGCAGAAAGGAATGAAGAAGATAGTAAGAATGAACCTAATGATTATGATAAGTTTGTATATGTACAACATAATGCACCTGAAACTTTATCGAGAGCACCTATCGAGGAGGAATATGTACAAGAAGCTCCACAACCGAATGTTGATATTGATGAACCGAGACCTACCGAGTCCATTTTGGGAAAGTATGTGAGAAGGCTCCATTCCTCAAGAAAGATTATTGGAAACAAGGAAGCTGGAGTGATGACAAGGAGCAAGGCTAGATACAATACATGTTTGATATCTTCGTTTGAGCCGAAGAAATTTATGGAGGCACTGGATAATGAGGATTGGTTGAAAGCTATGAAAGAAGAGTATGATCAGACTGAGAAGAACAAGACATGGACTTTAGTACCTAGGCCTAAAGACAAAAATATGATTGGTACTAAATGGATTTTTAGAAACAAACTGAATGAGCATGGAGAAGTTA
The DNA here is from genome assembly GCA_018584345.1 of Thuja plicata. Classification (NCBI taxonomy): domain Eukaryota; kingdom Viridiplantae; phylum Streptophyta; class Pinopsida; order Cupressales; family Cupressaceae; genus Thuja; species Thuja plicata. The sequence continues at coordinate 1,156,064 of MU228519.1, read as the reverse complement.
TCAGAAATAAAGCTAGATTAGTTTACAAAGGTTATGCACAAGAAGAAGGAATTGACTATGGAGAGACTTTTGCACCTATTTCTAGATTGGAAGGAATTAGAATACTTATAGAATATGCTTCTTACAAAGGATTCAAGGTATATCAAATGGATGTTAATTCTGAATTTCTTAATGGGATACTTGAGGAGGAAGTATACATTGAGCAACCCGAGGGATTGATTGAGAACACAAACAAGAACAAGGTATGTAAGTTACATAAAGCTTTATATAGATTGAAACAAGCACCCTAATCATGGTACGAGAGAATTCACTCTTATCTAATCAAAATATGATTTCAAATAAAAAGTGATAACAATAATGTTTACTTGAAATGTGACACTGACAATAAAGTTTTGATCGCTGAAATTTTTGTTGATGATATTATATTTATAGGCAATGACACTTTATGTAAAGGATTTGCCGATGAAATGAGAAAATATTTTGAAATATCAATGATTGGGTAGATTAAGTTCTTTCTAGGTATAGAGATACAACAAGTTACTGGAGGAATCTATATTACACAAGCCAAGTATATCAAAGAGATTCTTAAAAATTTTGGTATGGAAGATTCCAAACCTATTGGAACACCAATGGTTTCTGGATGTAAATAATATAAAGAGGATAAAACATAAGAGGTGGATAATACTCTTTACTGGTCCATGATTAGTAAATTGTAGTATGTTGTTCACAACAGACCTGATATAGCATGTGTTGTTGGAATTGTTGCAAGAATTTCTTCTAATCTGAAGGAAACACATATGTATGCAGTAAAAAGGATTTTGAGATACCTGAAAGGCACAAAAGAGTTTGGTTTACAAAATAAGAAAGGAGGTACTTTTGATATGCAAGTATACACTGATGCAGATTGGACTGGAAATGTTGATGGTATAAAAAGTGCTAGTGGAGGTGCATTCTTTCTAGGTGAAATATTGGTTACATGGTTGAGAAAGAAACAAAGTTGTATTTCACAGTCTACTACTGAGGCTGAATATGTTATTTTTGTTATTAATTGTGCAAACATAGTATGGATTAAGCAATTACTTGAAGGTATGCAAGAAGAGATCACAGATCTGGTTACTATTTTTTGTGATAATACAAGTGCTATTAACATATCATAGAACCTGGTTATGCATTCAAAGACCAAGCACATTTATATCAAGTATCACTACTTGAGAGAGAAAGTTCAAGAGAAGAATGTGAAGTTGGAATATGTGAATTCAAAAGAACAATTGGATGATATCTTCACAAATCCACTACCTAGGGATGCTTTTGAGTATATAAGAGGTAAATTAGGGGTTCTTCCCCTATCCAATGTTCACTAAGGAGCATGAGGCATGCTGTATCAATTCTATATTTCATTAGAATATCAATTTCTAAATTGATTTTTGTATGACACACTTTAGGTGATTCCTAAAGTTGTGAAAATATTTTTGTATGTAATGTTTTATGAGTACATGTCTGGTATAATCCACTACTGAAACAAGTTTTTAGGAGTATGACTTATTGGCATTGTTGTCAAAGAGGGATAAGAACAAATTGATGACATTTATCTACCGAGAGATGTTGAGGGAGAAGAATGAATTGCTAATATTTACTCATGAAGGAGATTTAGAATGTATGTTACAGAAACATAAGATTTATCCAAGAGGGAGATTCAGATTAGAGAGATCAAAGTGGAAACATATATATCAACTCAAAGGGAGTATAATTATGTATTTGAGATCTTCCATCATCAATTTCTATAACACTGCTATAGTGGTTTCCATCAATGCCAAAGATGGATAATTTTTATTAACTAATGAATATCTGATGGAGATGATGAAGACCAACTGATACCGAGTATCATGATCGTAGAAATGGTTAGATCAGTTATTGTTTTTTCATTGATGTCAAGAAATTTATTAATTGATTTTTATTGCGTTACCATATCTGAAGAGGAGAAGTTAAATGGGTGACAAATATAGATCAGACAATGATGAAGTAATGATGTTATAGTTGTTTTCTACTATATATTTGATGTTATCATTTGATTGATCAAGTCAAGAAATGCAATGAGTTAAGTTATAACTGAAAGAGATACTTTACCAAGCTAGACTAGGTCATTCGGTAGAATGTTTTGTGAGTCGGTTGTAGTCACCGAACACCGAGCACCAAGAAAATTTAGATACCGAGTAGTGATGAAGTCAGTTACCAAGTTGCAAAGAAAGTTTTACCGAGTACAGTATACTGATATTAAATGATGAATTTAATGCGAAGCGATGATGAGCTAGATGAGGAAATGAATTAAATGAATTTTTTTACAAGATCTACAAATAATAAAATTCAATATGAAGATCTAAGGCAGAGATCAAGCGGTTAAATAGAAAAGTGAAAGTTGCAAGAAAAGTTACAAGTTTCGAGGTAAAAGTGATTTGGTTTACTGAGTTGAGAAATTTGAAGAAGATGGTCGAATGACTGAGAACAAAGGAATGAAAATAAAATTAAGGAGATTAAGAGTCAAAATTATGTCTATATAAGGAATGACAATTACAGGGAAAAAAGGCTACTGGAAAATTGAATAGAAAAGGAAAGAAGTTGAAGAACAACATTTATCAAGCAGAACAAAGAAAGACAGATCAAAGAATCTACAGTCTGAGAAAGAGATCAATGGAGTATGTGATTCTAGTATTCAATTGAGCATAAAGGATCCAATCCAAGCATAGTGAGTTGCTAATTTTTATAGATCAAATTTTAGCGTTGCTTATTAATATTTTTAAAGAGAAATATCTTAACAGAGTGGATTTAACCGTCCTATTTGTAAAACCTAGACTTAGGTGACATTCCAAAAGAGTGTTTGAAGAACTTTAACAAGGTCACTCCTAATAGGGTGAAGATCTTAACATATCTGAGGTAAATCCCCTAATAGGGTCACATTTAGAAAATGTGTGTAATCTTTAACATGATAAGTTCTTAACCAAGCATACTTCAAAAGGGTACATTTTTATTGTGGGTGACAATTCCCACAGAGGTTTTTCTCAAATTAGGTTTCCTTGTTAAATCTGGTGTCAATGAGTTATATCATGTGTTAATGAGTTAATATGATGTTTCTAAGTTTGAATGATTGATTGTTTCTTATGTTATTTGGTGAATTGGTTATTTACTATATTCAGTACTTACCGAGTGAATTAGTGAGTTCAGTTTTAAGAGTTAAAGTTTGATTTTTCTTATTCACCCCCCTCTTAGTGGGACCAATAGTAGGATGGATTGAAGGGTTGAAGGGGGGGTATACATTTTTATTTTGATTTTGAAGGAATACCAACTCCTTAAGATTAAGCTTTGTTACTAAGGTCATTACCCTTAGAATTTTATTTCATATGAAAGAGTTCTAATATGCCTTTTGCATGAAGGTCTAACCCTTTGACTTGATAATGCTTTAGTTTTTGGTCGTAAATTTTCTACAAGATGTGAGTCTATTATTTTGAGGCATATATAATATGGAAGGAGTCATAGGATCATGAAATGAACCAAAGTGAATGGAAGAGGAACCCCTTTCACTTGTATCAGGTTAACGAACAACTTGCATAGAGGTACTTGAATCACAAGGAGGATTAGGAGTAACAATGGGATCCTGTGATGGAATTGGAGTAGTGATATGATCTTGTGGTGGATGTGAAGGTGAAGGGACACCTTGATCTTGACTTAGAATGGGATCATGGGAAGAAATTAAAGGGAGCTCGCGATATTTTTTAGGAAGGGGAATATCAATAGGGTTTAGAAGGGAACTATGATCTTGGAATGGAAGGGGATATTATTGGATGGGATCATCTTGGATAGGTAGGATAAAGATAGTGGGATTGTCATGAGGCTCAATGGAAATGAGATCATCATGAGGTTCTTGGTCAGTGGGATCTTGGTCAAAAGTTGGAGGGGATTCTTCACTGTTGGGTTCTTGATCTTGATATGTTTTAAGACATGTTTCTTCATGCTTTGGATCATCCTCTTGACATAGGATATGAATTTGGACATGCAAGGGGATTCTTGAAAGGGTTCATCATTTTGAAACAAGGGAGATGGTCTTTGCATAAGAATCTCTTTAATGGGCTTGACTGGAATTAGATAAAATGATGGAATTGGTTTAAAGCAACTTGGGCTATGCATAGGAATAGCTTGGATTTCTTTTATGGATGACCCTTGGTAAGTTGTATCATTGGAAGAGTCACTTGATGAGGATGGAGGAAATTGATTTTGTGAGGATTGTGGGGATGAAGGAGTGGAGGTAATAGGTGTGTCATGTATGTGATTTTTTGGGGATGAGCCATTGCTAGACATGGGTGAATTATTCTATTCATACTTTTCATATATAGGATCCAATGTTTGAAACAAACCTTTCAAATTTTTAGATTTGAACTTTTTCTACTTGGTTGATCTTGTTGGTGATACCACATCATTGTTTACATGTTGTACATATTTTTTGGGTTAAACATGTTCCACAAAAGGTTTCTCATTTATTATGCTTGGTTTATGCCCAAAATATGACATATCTAAATTTGTCTTTGTTTGAGAAAAACTTGTTTGATTTGAAGACATAAGAGGGTGTTCATTAACATGCAATGTTCTTGAAGGAAAAAAGTTTTTGTGTCCTTGGTATTGATTGACTTGTTTTCATGTTTAGCACTAGAGCTTTTGCAATTGCTTTCAGGACACTTGGTTGCATTGGAATAAATATTGATTCATAATTAGGCAATGGATCCAATTGAATTATGCCATGCTCTAGTTGAAAGGTTTGTTTGGGAACTTGATCAAACAAAGTTTGTCCTTGGATATGATTGAATTGGGCTTGATTTGGAGCTTGGTGAAAAAGGGTTTTCTTTTGCACATAATTTAATTGGTTGAAGATAGCGTTTGCCTCATTTAGCCATGAAATAATTTATAGTATCTTGGATTTGTTAATAAGAGATTTCATGTCAAATTAATCAAAATATTCATTTGGATGTTTATTCTTTATTATGTTTTCTATCCTCTCTTCCAATATTTTCTTTTCTTTATCAAACTTTGCTTCCAACTTTTGGATCAAGCATTCGTGGACTTGATGTAATTGATTGTTTGATTGAGTTGATTCCATTGGTCTTGGTTCAAGAGATTGTTGTGAAGTGCACATGAGATTTGGGTCAAAACCTTGTTATTATGAAGGTACACCTTGTCTAGAATAAAAAGGATAATTGTGTGTTCTCAATTGAAGGGTACATGGGTTGATATGAACCTTGTTGCCTTTTAGAGGCTTTAGACCTTGTAAAGACTAGCATGGTGACTATATGCAAGTACAAGATTTTTTTGAATTTTTGAGAGGATTTTGAATGAATATGCAACCTAAGGTATGCAAGGGATTTATGAAAATACAAATTTTGGATTTTGAATGACTATGCAAAGCAAACTATGGCTTATGCAACTATGTTTTTTGGATTTTTGACTTTGAAAACCTTTGGAAAAAATACAAACCTAATATTATAACATTAGGAAATTGAATAGGGATCTTGACTTGAAAGGGGATAAATAGGGGTAAAAGATAATTGGATAAAAAGGACTAGGTCAAATCCATCATGAAAAATGTGAAGTTTGACCAATTGATAAATGGATAATTGGGACAAAGGGACCAAGTCAATATCTCGGTTTCACTGACATAAAGAAATATTCTAGGATTTGGATTCTTTGTACGATTTTAAAATTTTTTTTAATAGGTTCTAAGATGAGATCTTTATGAAAAAAGGATTATAATGAGGACTTGTTCATAGGGAATATAATGAGGACTAAATGTAAGAGGATTTGAAACTACAAATGCAAAGGGAGTAATGCAATGTATGTAAAAGGATTATGATGTGAAAATGAAGAATGAAGACTACTAAGCATACCAAAAGGCTCCAAAGAGAATGTTTCTAGATTCCAAATATTCACAAAACATTTGAGGCAAGGTGTTTTGGAGAAAGTCAAAGTGTTTAAGAATGTTTATGAACATTTTGAATGATATTTTGAATGTTTAGGAGTGTTTTTAAAATTGTTCTTTAAATTTTTTAAATGCCCACACAAGACACATCAATTAGAATGTCTATTGTAAAAATTAAATAATCACACCACAACTTAGGTAAGCCAGGAAAGTACCTGTTAAATTCCCACTTGAACAAATTTAAACCACATCTAGTTATAGAAAACAACCTAGAAACTTGGAGGTATGGGCTCCTCCTTACAGTACACTCACTTCTCAAGAACTCGAAGCCTTGAATCTAAAGGGTAATCACTTGCCAAGGGACTACTGTCTCTACTAAGAGCCAAAAAAATGTAGGATGTCTTAGTCGGTCTCGGACCTTCTATGCTAGCAGTTAGAAGTTTTGATGGGGCCACTACAAAAAGAGTTATTTAGTCATGGAATCTGTTATAAAGATAACTTGTGAATCATACAAGGAAACGTGATAGCACAAGTGCTATTGAGAAATATAGCCCCATGAAGACTACACACAAGCGATCTTAGGCCTCTGAGACTTTAATCTTGAAGAGGTGTTTGATTATATTGGGTCAAAAGAGGCTAGCTTTCCCTTGTTCCCGCTTGGGTCATTCCATTAAACCTTGGGATTACAATCTAAATAAAACTTCAAACACATAAGCAAAGTGGTTCCTTTTAAGCACCAAAATTGAAGTGTTTTTTAACTACTAAGAAAACATGAAAGTTTTGGAAGACACAAATTCTTTTCCAAGCATCCTGCATCAAATACATTAGTATTTTATTATTCATTATTAATCCCATGATTGCCAAAATCTTGCACAGATTATTAATAACACAGAAATCATGCATGTCAAGTGCAGAAATAGATTTAGGAGTGAAAAAACTCAAAATAGAGCATCAAAACAACCCATTTTACCAACTGTGTAGGAACAACAACCAACTGCACAGATTAGAGACCAATTGCCCAGGACAAAGGACCAAGTGTGCATGATCATTGACCAATTCCATATAACCTAACCAATTGTGCAAAAAACCTAACCAAGTGCGCAACTTGTTATCAAGGGTTCAAAATAGAGCACAAACTTGTAAATTGACAACTTCTAGCTAGATCAAGCATTTAAGTCCCAGTAATGATGCAGTCAAGCTCAGAGGATCCAGTAAAGGACTATCCAAACTTGCAGCCAACAATAAGACCACAATGGAAACAATAGCAACACAACAAGATATAACAATATCAACTTATATTATCTCATAATTTCTAATTACATGCAACATGTCGGGCTATAAGGCCTTCCCGGTTAGGGCCAAAACAATAAAAACATCAACAAGATCTCGTAGGATCCATCTTCACCAATATACCCTATAGCTAAGTGGAAGAAACCAGATCTAAACTTGTGCTTGCAAGAAACCAATCAATCTTACAAGTTTATGTCTACCCACTTACAACCATCTGCAACACTTACCAATTTTTAGCTTCTCAGCTTACTATCTCTCCCCTAAAACATCAACCGAGACTCTCTTTTATACAACACAGCCATAAGTCATCTTGTAAAAAAATATTAAATGACCTAGTGGACCATTACAATCCATGATGAAGAAATATTAAATGCACCAGTTGGCTGCAAATAACCACCAAATACATAAAAGAGAACACCAACTCAGATTTAGGTCCACACAAGATCCAATGCAACAAATCTGCATGCCTCAAAACTCAGCACAATCCCAATGACCCCCTCAAATCATGAATAGAATCTCCAATGCCTACCCAATCTACAAACACAAGTTGGTGAACAAGAACACTGAGGCCCAAACCACTCGGTAAGACAACACCAAACCAACAACAACCAGTCGATGAAGTACCAAGCCAACTCCTCCAAATAGACTATGTCAAGTGATAAGATAGTGATCAAGACACCACTGAGTTGTACACACTAAAAAACTACCACCAAGTAGTGTACCTCTGAGTAGAATATCACTAAATATTGAGCACCCCTTAGTACAGACACTACCAAGCAGTGTAGCATCGAGAACCCCAAAGTTAAGTAACCGAGTTTACTACTAAAACCAAAATCAAACCAAAACATATTTTTTGGTGACACGAGATTGCCAACTACCCCAGGATGCTCCTACATCAAACACCCTAGGTGCAAAAATATGTTCTTAGTAGCTGGATGAACATTTGTTGCAATTTAGCAAATAGATCCCAAACTAGTATACGTGTCTTCCAAGTCCTCAACCGTCACACTCTTGCCTTTAATAGACTTCTACAAACTCTTTCCTGCAATAGATAACTCATTTCCTTTCCTCCTCACATCTTTCCTTAGGTCACTACAAGTTTGTTTCCCACTCTGATCTCTAACCCTCTGAACTTCCTTCAACTTAACCCTACCATGGACACTCAGATTCCTCCTACCGAGATTTGTATCCTTCAAAGGAATTAGGAAAAACTTCCTGCCATCCTTCTCAATGGTAAGCACATTCTTCATACAGTCATGTAGAACCTTACAATCATACTACCAAGGTCTAACGATAAAAATATGACAAGAAATCATCTCCGCAATGTCACATAATACTTCATCTCTATAAGAAACAATGTAATAATTCACCATGCACTATTCTTACACCTCTACGGCATGAACATCTTGTAACCAACTTATCCTATAAGGACAAGGATACCTCAACCTTTCAAACCAAGTTTCTGAACCATCTCCTCAACAAATAGGTTGTTGGCACTTCCTCCATCAACAATTAGCTTGCAACATTTACCACTAGACTTGAAAATAGTCCTGAAAAAGTTCTTCCTCAGACAAGAATTAGCTTGCTTAGAGGGCAGAAAAGTTCTCCTTAGTAAGAGATTCACACTTTCCACTTCAGGTTCATTCTCTGCAACTTCATTCACCACAGCATTTTGGTGACTACCAACCTTCTTATCCACATGGGGAAATTCAAAACCACATTAAAAACTCTAGTGGCTCACAAGATCATCATGATACCAGACTCAAAACCTTGGGAACCTACAGTTAAACCTAAATGGTAGAACGATAATGACTTCTACGAATATCATTTAAAAAATGACACTTGACTAATGAATGTATGAAATTGAAACATGTCATCCAAGACCTCATTGATAATGATATTATTAAAGTTGATGGACATCCATCAAACAGCAATCACAAAGCCTTTAAGCAAGCCTTACCCTCATATGAACAAGGAGAGTCCTTGAAAAATCAAGGAGGTAAAGTGAATTACACCTATCCCAATTATGAAAATATGATTCACATGCTTGAATCATCTAACCACTCATTTAATGTGATTATCATTAAATAAAAGAAGGATTTTGAATATACTAATGCACTAATGAAGAATTAAGCTAAATTTACTCCTAAGGGAGTGGCTTCATTGTCAAAACAAACCACAGCATTAAAACCTTCTCCATAAAGAAAATAGTCACATCAATCCCAGCTGCGAACTACAATTTGGTTGACCAACTGCAAAGAACTTCAGCCCAAATTTCCATCTTGGAGTTACTTAAGATCTCACCATCACATAAGGAGATCCTTGAAATGGATCTTTTAAACACAACTGTAACCAAGGACCTTGGTGTTGATCGGTTCCAAACTATGGTAGGTCATCTAACTTCACCTCACTACCTATCTTTTTCAGAAGAAGATGATAAATCACTGAATCATCTGCATAACCAACTCCTACACATATAGGTCTTCATCCATAAATATTTCTTGATAGATGGAGGCATTGGTTTGATAGAGTCAAACACTTCTTGATAGATGGAGGCATTGGTTTGAACATTTGTACTCTAAAGCTCATGATAGCATTAGGTTTCTCATAAAATGCTATAGATCCCAGAAGAAAGATCACTATAAAGGCTTATGATGATGAAGAAAGGTCATCAAAAGGATTGGTTGTGTTTCCTATCAGGGTTGGGCCCATTGAGAGATATGTGATTTTCCAAGTGTTGGATGTATCATTAGCATATAACATTCTATTAGGGAGACCATGGATTCATGACATGTAGGCAGTTCCCTCAACATATCATCAATGTGAAAAATTCCCACACAATGGAGTGGAGGTTTCTATTCTGGCAGATAACACATACTCTTGTAACACCTTGAAACAAGTAGACAGTATGATTCTACATAATAAGGAAGCATCAACTGAGCAAGGATCTAAAAATTGTCAGGTGACACTCATAAAAAATTTTGAGGAGAAATTGAAAATTATTAACACAAGAATGGGGGAATATCAAATACACTATTTTCCCTTAGTGGATAATCTCCCCACATCTCCAACATCTTATGGCATGGTGTCATCATCTTTCAATCCTACTAGCTCTAAGAAATTGGAAATACATGAAGGGACTGGTATGGTAAAAGCTCATGTACCTCTCTCAGAAGAAAATGAAGAGAAGGTTGTTCTTTCCTGGCTGTATAAAGGAGAAGAGCATGATCAAGAAGTTAAACACATTTATATTTCTTCGTAGAAGTATGGTAAAGGATATCAACTAATGCAAGGAATGGGGTATAAAGGAAAAGGACCCCTAGGTAAAGATAAAGGGTTGAAAAATCCTATACACATGGAATTGTAGAATCTAGCAGACAAAATAGGGATAGGATATCATGAAAAAAGGTTTCATCCCTCCTCTACAAATATCCCTATGCTCAAGTTGGTAGCCTTTCTCTTCCTTCCTTTTAGGGCGCTACCGGGGGAGCCTCTATTGTTCCAAGATCCCAGATGTCCTCCGAGCTATGAGTCGATGGGCACCCATAGGGGAAGCCCCAACTAAATTAGGATTAGGGGAACATAGGTAGTGATGTGATGTATTAATTCTTCCATTCTCTAGATTAGCCAGTTGCCTCCTCCCTACGTTCCTTCGGAGGGGCCCCTACTATGTTAATTGTTCGACTCCAAAATGAATCAGTGCCCTGCTTTTCTCAGGATAAACCTGCCCTTTAGAATAGTAGGGGCCCCTTCCCTTATCCCTTATAAATAGTAGGGGGTAGGGGGTAGGGGCTAGAATCAATGAATCTTGAATAGCCAAATCGATCGATCCCTTATAGATAGTAGGGCCATCCTACTGCATCATTATTAGCCGATCACCGGCTCAACAAACTAAGATTCCCTCCCAACTAGAGTTCCCTCTGCACCACTGCACCGAGAAGTATATAGTTCCCCTGGCACCCCATTATAGTAAAGGGCCTCCGGCCCCTACTATTCTATGGCAATCAATCACCTTGCAGAATTAATGGCAAACGGCTAGAACCTTTATACGCCCTATCAATTTCAAGGGGGGACCTTACCCCCTTTAATTCTGCCCTACTATTCTAAGGGGGGGTTAATGAATCAGTTCATTAATAAGCCTGCTTCCCTTTAGCCCCCCACCCAACCCCACAAATGCTAGAATAAGGTGGGATCCCTTCCCTTATCCCTTATAAATAGTAGGGGCCCCCCTTCTATATTATTGTAGGGGGTTCCTACAGAGACAAAGGAAGTTTGCTACCCTGCAGGTTCATCGAGATCGAGATGTTGTTCCAGTTTATTAGCCATGCCTAGCATCAACAATTCAAGAAATGGTCGTTCCATATCCGATTGGAGCCCCTACAATTCTATGGGGCAAATAGAAGATCCGGGTGCAGATAAAGAGATTTACTTGGGCCCATTACAATTGAGCTGGGGGGAGGCACTAAATACTCCACTACGGCCCTACTATTCTAAAGGGCATCAGGGATGGGATTGAAACAAGGTAAATAGGTTGCATCTAGATCAATTGGTTAAGAGACTGGATCTATAATTCGATCTTCAATTGGTGAAAGGAATGCAGCTGAAGGGCTATGGTTATCCAATGAATGCCTGAAGAGATTAATAGCCTCCCAATGCACCAGAACTGCCCTACCATCTATAGGTAGATCTGAGTCTTCCATACCACCTTAGGCTAGGACTTGTGCCTAGACACTATGAATGTCATTCCATATATAGTGTCAGATCGCCTATAGATAAGTAGGGGATGACGCTAGGCAACTAAAGTTCAAAGGGCAATACCCCCCCTCCCCTTTATTATTCGCTTGTTTCTTCACCACCATCTTGATGAACCAGCAGGAATCCCTCCCCGTTCCTTATAGAGTTCCATCCTCCTAGCCAATGGCAACTATTGAGCCCCACCCAGCCTTAGAATAGTAGGGGCCAGGAATAATCTTAAAAAGGGGGCCCCCCACCCTGCAGCAGGGTGGGAGGAAGATAAAGGGGCCACTTTCACCTGTAGTTTCTTCACCACCATTGGTACCATCTGTTGAAGCAAAGGAACCACTAACGTATGATCCAGTTGTTCACTTTGTTGACCCCGGCTAGATAGTAGGGGCCCAGAACTACTAGCAGCAGTTACTGTTTCATCGGTTGGAGTTACCCCAGCACCACTAACATTGGCAGATCAAGCCTAAATAAACAATAGGGAGGTGAGAGAAAATTGAATTGTGGATTCACCATGAGGAGTAGAGTAAGCACCCTATATCCTCCCACCCTGGAGGCAAGCGCCTATCAGTGTAATGCATACCAGACAATCCCCTCCTTACACGTGCAATGCCTGCATTTTTGTAGAGGGTTCCCTGCATGCCCATTAGAATAGTAGGGCCCCATAGAATAGTAGGGCCCACCCATCCCAGAACTATCAAGTCCCTACCCACAATTGAATCTGAGGGGGGCCTCCGTAGGGTGCCCTACCCCTACTATTATAAAGGGTAAAGGGACGGGTTTCTAGTAGCCCCTAAAATTATATGGCTCTCGGATATTGGATATTTATTTGAAGGGAGGGAGTAGAAACTAACTAATAGTCTAGGCCCTAACCGTCCTATCTAGAGTAGAAACTACTTTATTGAACTCGGCAACATGCTATAGTTGACTACCGAGTAGACTAGTTCAATAAGCTGTTGTGGGAAGCTCCCTGGTTGGATTGTTAACTTATTTCTAGTCGAAAGGCTCATCTACATCTACTTGGATCGATGGTACTAAGTTAGGATCGATGGAAAGAAACAAACCTTGCCTAGGCTAGTTCATTTAATAAGGGAGGGCCCCTACTATTCTAAGGGTCGTTGGCCCTCAAATTCTATGGCCATCTCTGAGATTGGCTCATTTCCATCCTTCACCGGGTGGGCTCCCCTTTATAATAGTAGGGCTTATCATAAGGCGATAAAGGGGGCCATAGAATTTTTAGGGCATCCCGATCCATCCTGAACTGGCCATCCATCACCCCCTGTAGATGGGAAGGGTAGAGTTCCTTACCGTTGGCCCCTCCCCTTATAATAGTAGGGCTATGGCCGTGCATGCAGAGGCCTACCATTCTATAAGCAAGAAAGATTATAGGATGCCAGCCTAAGATTAGAGGACAACTATAGTTCCCCCGGCATCAGGGAGTTAGCCACTTCACTGGAAAGCCCTATATAGAAATATGGCAGTATATAATCTGGCTATCCGGTATAGAAAGCATAGTTTACTTAACCGCCCTACACCCCTGGTGAAGGATGGATGAATAGCCAAACAAAGTAAGCTGTTGTGGGAAGGTGGGTTCTCAAGGTTAAGTTGAGGAAGGCCAGCCCACATGCATAAAATCCCTTTAGAATAGTAGGGCAGCCAATAATCTAAAAGGGGGCAACCCTTACATGCCCTATCCCCCTTGAATTGATAGGGCAAGGGGGGGTAGGCGTAGGTAGGTAGGTCCAGCCCTTTAGAATAGTAGGGTAGGTCCAGCTGAAAGCCCCTTTAAATAGTAGGCACGGAGTGAAAGTGCAGTATTCCCCTACTATTCTAAATATTTTGATGATGAGGATGAAGAAGAAGTGGAGATTACTTGGTTACCATTTGAAAGGCTATTACATGTTCAAAAAGAAAATTCTCACTACCAAGGAGAATTGTATAATCCATCTCAATTCAAAGCCCCCTTTGAACCAAATAGCTCAATATCCCAACTATTTCCTAGCATGAACCAAGTGGCTGAGGAAGAGGTGTTAAACTCACAAGAAGAGCCAAAACTAGAACTAGAGGGTGAACATGATGAGACACCCAAACTGAGGACAACTGGTCACTATTTCTCACATATTAGATCTACTGCACTTCCTTGATATGAGGATACATGCCACTGAAGTATCCTCCTCCCACCTCACATGAGTACAATAAAGTGTAGGATGAGTCACAGTACAAGAAAATGAAGATGGCCTAGAAGAAGGCAGTTCTAGTGAAGATGAATAAGTCTTCATGACCATACAGTCAGACTAACTCTCATGAATATGAATTTGGTCAAGCTACAGAGAATGATATAGAAGGAATACATCTAAATTGGGGGCAACAAGTTTCTCCTACTCATGTCTTAGACATACCTCATTCCATGGGGACAAGTTCCAATGAATATGAATGGGATTCTCTCTTAGATACTATAGTAGATATTGAAGTTGATCTTATCCATAATTATGCACCTCAATTTGAGAAAGGAGAAAGTTCAAATGCTTCCCAGACAACTATTCTTCCTCAAAACATCAATTGGAACTTTGGATATGATATCATAGATAATCACACTAAAGCTAGGCTTACATCAAGAATTGAGACCATTCCCCTGAGAACTATTCTAGAGCGACTATATACTTGAGATGAGAATCAAAGAATTAATGTTAGGTCAAATGAGTTAAATTAATAAAATACTAAAAAATGACTCTAATAATGAAGTTAGGATGCTTTGCAGTCTAGGGAGTCCTTCGGAGAGTGATGTGATAGATCTTCTCTTACCCATCGAAACTCTTGATCATGATAACGTAGTGCTATCTTTAGAGCCTACTAAATCATTATCCTTAATCCATCCTAAACTTTTCGAGTGGAGCTCAAGTGAGCCTGTGAACCTAATCTATTCTCCAAATGACTACACTTTGGCTTGTTACCTTAATTCTATTGAGCCCCTCACTTCTTCCACCAGTGCAACGAGCATAAATATGAGAGAGGGAGATATGAAGTTTCTTAGTCTAAAAAAGAGAAATAACAAGAAAAAAATGTTTGACAGTGAAAACCACTTTGTGGCAGTTTCAAAACCAAAAATAGTAAAAACAAAAGGCATATCCAATGGTGAAAACCTCCTAGAGGCACCAGGGGATGGGAAACTTGATATCTTACCCGATCACTTTTAGGAAATATCTTTTGTTCTGATAAAGCATACATAATCATTCAACTTGGGAACAACTGGGGTACCTCAATTGATGTATCTAGCACAATCTTTATCTAAAGAGGAGAAGCAACAATTTACCACTTATCAATTTCTCCCAGAGTAAAGCCATTCAAATAGAAGCTCAAAAATATGCACCCTCATGTGGCACTATAGGTTAAAGCTGAGCTAGAGAAGTTATTGAAAGTGGAATTCATTTGAGCTATTGTATATGCCGATTGGATCTCTAAAATTGTGTTTGTTTCAAAACATAATAAATCAATCAGAGTCTGTACAAATTTTTGAGATATGAACAAATCTTATCCAAAGGATTATTTTCCACTTCCCAACATTGACATGATGATGGATCTTACGGTATCATATGAGATGTATTCTCTCATGGATGGTTTCTCTAGATATGTACCAGATAAAAATAGCACCTGAAGACCAAGAGAAGATAGCTTTCACATGTGCTTGGGGCACATTCTGCTAGAACATTATTCCTTTTAGCCTCAAAAATGTAGGAGCAACATACTAGCGGGCTATGACAACCATATCCATGACATGATGCACAACAATATGGAAGACTATGTTGATGATACTCTGGAAAAATTAGAGAAAAGAGCTACACACTTGGCTGATTTAGAAAGGATTTTTAACAGAGTGGAACAATTCAAATTAAGGCTCCATCCAAAAAAGTGTGCCTTTTGGGTGACATCAGGTAAACTCCTTGGATATATCATCTCATCAAAAGGAATTAAATTTTATCTAGAGAAAGTAGCAGGGATTATGGAAATACAACCACCAAGCAACGTAGGTCAAATTTGAATGTTACAAGGAAAGATCCATTCAATTAGGAGGTTTATTCACAGCTAGCAGATAAGGCACAACCTTTCACAAAAACATTAAACAAGGGCATAACATTTAAGTGGGATGAAGGATGTGAGAATCATTTTCAACAGACCAAATACCACTTAACAAATCCTCCTGTATTAATGGCACCAATACCAGGAAAACATCTTCTTCTCTACATTCAGCTACAAAAATGTCACTTGGAGCTATGTTGGCACAACATGATGGAATAGGAAAGGAGCGGGAAATTTACTATATAAGCAGGACAATAGTTTTCTATGAGAAAAACTAAACCATCATTTAAAAATATTGCTTAGTGGTGGTATTTTCTTCTCAAAAACTTTGACACGATATGCTTGTGCATTCTATCAAATTAATTGCAAAAATTGATCCTTTAAAGTATTTTTTAAACAAGGCAACTTTAACTAGAAGACTCGTGAAGTGGGCGATGGTACTTAGTGAATTTTACATTGATTACATAGATAGAAAGGTCATCAAAGGACAGGTCATTGCCAATCATCTGGTGGATGCTCCTCTTTAAGACAATAAACCACTAAGCATAGAATTTCCTGATAAAGCTATTTTACACCTGACAGAAAATTCCTAGAAAATGTTCTTTGATGGCTCATTCACACAGCAAATGTCTGGAGCTGGTGTCCTCTTTATAACACCCTAAGGGTACAAGATTCCAAAAGGCTATAAAATGATCTTTCCCTACACAAATAACATAGCTGAGTATGAAGCTCTGGCAAATGGACTCAAGTTGGCCATTGTATGGAAGATCAAAAAATTGCACATCTGTGGAGACTCTTAATTAGTGATCAATCAAGTGAATGACCAATATCAAACCAAAGATGAGAAGCTTATGCCATATAAAGGGATGGTTGACGACTTAAAGAAGTATTATGTATTCATCACCTTTCAACAAATACAAAGGGAAGCAAATAAAGTTGTTGATGTCATGGCTACTTTGGCCTTGATGTTACAACTGGAAGAGAACCAATTTCACTATGACTTCCTAGTGGAAGAACTCCCTTTTCCAGCTTATGACTCCCCATAATCCCAAATTTTATGCTCAATTGTGGGCATTGAATCCTCTTGATATAGCCAAATCTATTCCTACCTGCATGACCAAATAATTCTTGATGACCTATCTAGAAATGAGAAGAGAAACCTTACAAGAAATGTTATGCATTATTTGATGATTGTTAATGATTTGTATAGACAAGGTCTAGATGGAACTCTCCTTAGGTGTCTAGAACATGAAGAGTCTGAACACGTGCTAAAGGAATTACATGAAGGTATTTTTGGGTCCCACTCAAATGGTCTCTCGTTAGCTAAGAAACTCCTAAGAGTAAGCTATTATTTTCCTTCCATGGAGAAGGATGCTATCCAATTTTCTAAGACATGTGAGAAGTGTCAATTTCATGGTAACCTAATTCAGGCTCTTGCTAGAGAGTTGCTACCTTTTATCACAAATTGGCCATTCCAACAATGGGCCTTTGACTTGATAGGGAAAATATATCTCTCCTCATCTAGTGGACACAAATTCATTATTACATCCACTGATTACTTTACTAAGAGAGCTGAAGCGGTACCACTCATCAAAGAAACTAGGAAACAAGTATACATATTTATCCTAAACTACATCATTTGCAAGTATGGGATATCTTCCTCTATTATAATAGATAATGGAGGACAATTCAAAAATAGAGATATGGATGAATTATGTGAGAAGTTCAAAATCACCCAGCACTGTTCCTCTATCTACTACCCTCAAGGGAATGGACAATTTGAGGCCTCCAATAAGAACATATTGAAAATCTTGCATAGAATAGTGAGTAAGTCAAGAAAAGACTAATATCTCCAGCTAAATCTAGCTTTATGGGCTTATCAAACCAGCATCAAAACACCTACAAGAGCAACATCATTTTCCTTGGTATATGGCTCAAAAATTATATTACCTATTGAGGTAGAGATACCATCACTTAGGATTTCACTACAAGGGCTCATCACTAATGAAGATTATCGGATTTCCAAAATCCAAGAATTAGAACTACTTGATGAATGAAGAAAAGAAGAATTCAACCATTTGAGGGTCTATCAGAAGAGGGTGTCTAGAGGTTACAACAAGAAAGTATGAAAAAAATAATTTTAGGTTGGAGATATTTAACTTAGATAAAATCCAAAGAATCAACAACATCGCGAACAAAAGAGGAAATTTGAACCCAACTGGTTGGGTCCCTTCATGATCATAGTAGTGTTTGGCTTTTGAGCCTATCAACTCTCAATTCCAGAAGGGGACGCATTTCTTGATCCCATCAACATAATCCACCTGAAAAAGTTCTACAGCTAGACATTCTAAGCAATACCTCTACAGAGAAAATGATCCTGAAAAAAAATCCAAAAAAAAAAGCAAAAAGCAGAAAAAGCCAAAAACATTTGGAAAAAGTCCTGAAAAAAATATCGTCCTGGTGAAAACCTGGCAAACAGGTGCCTTGATGGATCAATCCGAAAAAAAGTGAAAAAGAGAAAAATACAAAAAAAATCAAAAAAAGGAAAAAGAAAAAAAAATCAAAAGAGAAAAAAGTACCTTGGTGAAAACCTGGTAAACAGGTGCCTTGGTAGCAAAAATAATAATTATGCCAAGTACTGAAAACTTGGCAAATAGGCATCACTTGTAATCAGTGCTCCATCTATCAATGCATAGCTTGACTATCTCGCCTGTAAAAGTCTCAGCTTGATTATCTCACCTGTAAAAGTCTCAGCTTTCTTTGATTGTGCTTATCAAATCTTTCATGACCTCACGCAAATAGTGAAGTTGACATCCTAGCTTGGAACCAATTGACATATTAGTCTCACAAGCTTGTCCATCACTAGGGGCCATAATTTGATCATCAAGTCACCACACCAATATCTTTTTAGTTGTCCCACTCATCAAAGTTAGCTACCTTGGTCTTCTAGCCACTGGACAATTTACCACTAACATTGCTGGTGTTTTTCAACACCTTAATCAAATAGTGTTTCTTAACATTACCTATTTGAACACATCTATGTTTTTTAACACACCTTAAATAAAGAACTTAAAATCTTGGCTTATTAACACTCAAGCACAAAATAGTGTTTTTTCAAGACTAACACCCACAAGCACAATGGTGTTTTTCAACACCCTACACAGATGAACATCCAACCATCAAAACTTGTTGAAAGAATGATAATCATTTTCTTGAATATTATCTATTATCAATGAATTTCATACTATTTTCTTTGATTTCTTCTTGTTGGTGTGGTTCCAATGAGCATGTAACGTCAAGTAAACAGGGTGTATGTGATAAAAGCTTCCGCATTAAGGTGGAAAAGCCTCACATCCCTTGATCTGATTTACTCACATGCAAAGGTGAGGTTGGAACTATCTCCTTGACTATTAAATATTCCTAATTACGTAAGAACATACTCATGGTTATCTTGGCTCTAAATGTCTCAATACTAGTGTATCCTTGCGATATTAACTAGAGACAATGTTTAGGTCATCTCGTCTATTGTGCCTCGATGCTTACATTTTTCCCATATTTTATCTGATGAAGGTCATAATCATATTCTTATGGTCATAGTGACACCAGTAAGGATTGTATTGACTCTAATGTCCCAACCACTTGATGATGAAAATAAGGACTACCAGAATCAATGACTTGACTCATGTCATAGGTTGTACTACATTCCTAGGCTTGCATACTACCATTATAAAAATGCACAAAGAAGAGAAAGAAGAGAGATATTCCTCTAATTACTGAATCCTTTGTCGAAGAAGTCAACCATATTTATCCCCTTAAGTTTATCTATCTACAAATGAACTTCAGTATTAACAAAACAATACAATACCCATCGCAGCGAACAAAATATCAGGGTACAAGCACATCACATATGGAACTACGATCATACTGAGATTCATGTTCATCCAAGATATGCGCACAAAACTACTCAAGGTAATGATACAAGATGCTAATATACTCAAGAATCAAAAATGACAAAGTAACAGTATAGGAACAATAAATGGAGCACAAAGATGATCAAATATATATAACAAGTCTCAGTGTATACAAAAGGGTGCTCCAACAATCTTGATAAAAAATGGGCATCCTCAATGCAAATAAATCATGTACAATCAAAAGAATCTCAAAACCCGAATGGGATAAGAAATAAGAAGGGGGATAATCAAGACTCGCTCCCTCCCTCACCATCATCACGAGGGTGAGGAAGAGGATCATCTACTCTTGGTGGAGGGCCTTCTCCCTCAGATCTCACCAGGTACTGAGAAAATGGTGGCACCTATTGGGCCATAGGAACTGCAACGCTATAAGGTGCCACATAGTAGGCTGCCCTACTTTTCTACTAATTGATATCCCTCTAAAGAGTGGTGTTTTCATCTGTGAACCCCTATATCCTCTCATCACTCTCAAAAATGGTCTGATCTCACTCTGCAATTTGTGCCTGAGCTACTGCTAGTTGTGTCTACAGGCCTCTAATCCATCCCCTCAATGTCTGGATCACATACTATGCGGTCTTCTCCCTGGGTATGCTCCCCTCCTTTCCTACCTAAGCATATCTCTGCAAGTGGACCTGTCAAGCCACATTATCAAAAATGGGATCTTGTTGTGCAAACCTCATCTCCTCGTCTACGACCTCTAACACAAGAATATCGACACCCATAGAACCAAGGGTACCCCCCTCACCTTGTCGCCATTGCTAACCTACAACTGGTGCTCTACTATAGCTAGCACCTGGGGTACCACTTGCTCTAGAAGGAACCAGAGCTCTCTATGGTACTCTTCCTGAACCTCTCTATCCACCTGTCAGCCTCTATGGTACATCCTCCTCATCAATTTGTAGTTCTCTCTTAGCTAAATCAGTAAATCTAGGGAATGGGTGCTAAGAAAAATAGTCCCTATACTATGGCGTGACCCTGGCATTAGCCACTACCTCCAGATACTCTCATTAAGGGTGAGATAATTGTATCAACTCTTGGGTGCACAAGGCTAGAGATAATATATGGGACCACCCCTGACGCTCCTCGCCTATGAATCTGGCATAATTCATGAACTCATATGCCATACTCTATGGGTGTCCATACTACCTCAACACTCGATACACCATAAATCTCTCAATAACTATGGATGTCCTCCCCAACAAAGGATGGGATAAAAAGAGCACTCTACTCTGGCCTCTCCAGTCGGCACATCCCTCAACTACCCTGTACGATCTCCATACAACCATGCTCAAATCATCTATATGACATCTCCAATAGTCAGTATTCCCCATGTGGGGCTGCATCAAGAAAATATCAGATCTATACATAAAAGGTTGTCCACTCTATCATGGATCATTTGTCACCGACCTACATATCAAGAGATGCTCCCAAGCCCATACTTGTAAAACAAGTACTACTGCAGCCATACCTCAAGCTCTCCTGTAAGTCACCTCATGCATCTCATGGTACATATGTGCAAGTAGGCACTGGCTCAAACCCAACTTCTCTATTATGATCATCAATCTCTCCAATACCCTATTGGTACTCAAAAATACAAGGTTTTTGAGTACCTTGTTAAAAAATTTGCATTTTGGCCCCTTATGAGTACTTTTGAGCCTTTTTGCCCAAATGCAATTCTGAGGTTTTTCATGCATATCAGGTGTTCATCACTCTTTTTTAGGCATAAGAAGACATCCCAGATTGTCAGATTCAATTTTTGAGTCATTTAGTGATGTCTTGTTTTGAGCACTTGTCCTTTTTGCATATGCTAATTATAGTGTCAAATTATTATAACTTGCCTACTTTGCATTTGAATATCTTGCATCCTCTTAGGTTTCATGGGTCACTGCTTTGGTAATTATTTACATGTATGAAAAAGAGCTTATGTTTTAAATCCTAAGTCATTTTGAATCCATTTGATAAGTTTTTCAGTTTCCCCAAAGTTGGTCTTACAAAACTGTCATGTTTCTCTGTTATGCCCAGATTGCTAAATAGCCTACTTTGGGGTCTTCCAAGATGTATCCAGTTGAATGCACTGCATGATTGAGTTTTCCCTTGCATTACAAACTTTTAAGTGTACCTTCCCAAAGATTTTCAGGTTCACACCAATCTAGTTATCCACTTTGCCAGAGCCTTTCCATTTCCAATTTATTAAGTTTCACTGAATGCACAGAATCCAAAATTAAGTGGCCTACTTTGTGATTTCCCTATTTGCACCCGGTTCATGGTCAGGCATAATTGAAATTTGTTCTTCATTGTAAACCTAGAAGTGAACTTCTTTGTGTAACCACCTGGATTTGGTCTGTTCTGACTATAGACCCTATTTTCCCTAAGTGTGATCATACCCCCAATTATGTCATGACAATGTTACTTTGGCATAATTTATTTTAAATCAAATTTAATGTTCTAGGTGATTTTTATCACTGAATTATATTAACTATTATAGCCATACAATTCAAATCAATTCAAACCATTTAAATCAAATCAAAATTCAAATATGGCTATAGTATTTAATCATAAAGGATATAAATAAACCCTGAATCAATTGCTCACTTGCAAATGAACCCATTCCCCTAGCCTAATTAATTTAATTAAAATGGCTATAATCTCCTTAATTATTAAAAAGAAATAAAATGCTTAAATAATTAAATCCTATATATTTAAATGAATTATGTCAAATAATTTATTTTATTTATATTCCCCTAAACCCCAACCTAACCTATCTCAACCACTTCTACCCTGGGTTCTAACCCATCCCAACCTATTCACCCCATGCTAATCTAATTCTAATCCTAAATTCTATCCTAACCCACCTCCTAATGTTGTCACATTTCATTAAGGAATGATTAAGGACTCCACCCACTTGAGAAAGTCAAGGAATCTCAAGATTCCTTCCTCAAGTCCACTTTCTCAAGCCACCCTCTTACACCCTTCACATGCTTCTTTAAGGCTCTAATTAATGCCTCATTAATGAAGATTCGTTGAGCCCATGTCTCCCCCATTCCTATTGAATGCCTTTGGCATTTATTTCTCTTACACACCATTAATGAGTTCTTCAACTCCATTAATGCACCTTGTCCCCCTCTCTCTCCTCATTCTTCTATAAATAGATGGCATTTTTGAGAGCAAAAGAGCCTTCATCTCATATTGAAAATACATTGTTATGCTGCTAGGATTCATCTAGATTCATGTTTCATTTATCTTTTCATGTTTAGGCATTGTTATTATCTCCATTTTTAGAGCTAGAATGAATTGTTTAATGATTAAATAGCTTGTTTTAATTCAAATCTTTCATGCTAAGTCATATATGTCACTGGTAATAGCATAATCTGAGGGCTATTATGTTATTAATCACACTCTTCATATTTAGAAAGCAATAGGTCGATATTAGTTGGTTTTACATGCTCATCTAACCCCTTTTTAGCTAATGCAATGATCTATTGAAGTGTTGTGTCTTTCTTAAATAGGTACAAAAATCACACACCCATTTCTAGCGCCCACCGTGGGCCCAGAATCAAGATTTGACCTCATTTTGACATTATTTTCCACTAATCTATCCACCCATTTTTCAGGTCCCTAGTCATTTTTGCTGACAAGGAATCACATCTGGGATACGTTGTCACACCACAGAAAATGAGGCTCGCATCCGGGATTTCCCAGGTCGTTTCTGGTTTGAGATCGCATATGGTAAACATACTGTTGCATCTAGGGAAAAGGGTCGCATCTGGTAAAAGGTATCACTTCCAGTTATTTTAGGCTCACATCTGGTTAGAAAATTGTCACACTTCATTTTCCTAACCCTAACATCTTGACCATTTGTGTTGTTGACATTTTTTCAGCCTAACGATTGTTTGCAGGTTGTTATTGAAGGTTTTTTTTTGTGAAAGTTGAAGCAAAGGATACTAACTTGGTTTTTCAGGTTGCTACCCCCCCATCTTGACCTCTATTTACTTGCTTTCCATACTAATAACATTTTCCAATCTACCACTAAACTTACTAGAGGATTATGCTCTTTTCCTTTCTAGGAAAATCAAAAACTCACACCTCAGTTTATGGGTTGAAAAGAATTTGGAGATAACTGAACAAGCAAACTCTCATCGTATAATTACTCTTGGAATCAGTAATTGAACCAATCAAAGCACTTAATATTGTGGGTAAATTGAACAAGTTTCATCGTCTAATTTTGGATCAGAAATTGAACAAGCTACTCATTTAAAGATTGTGGATTAATTGAACAAGCAAAATTTCCCTTCAAAGCATTTTGTTTTCCATTAAATAGGAACACTTTAAATTGAGCACAACATTGCTTGAGGGAATAAATTTTTGTTTGAATCTATTTTAGGAGAAAACGGCATGGATTAGGAGAGTATGCTCTTCTTCCTCAGAAGACTTAGAAATCTTGACGTCCTACGCTCGCCAATCCTTTGTATGCATATTTAATAGTAGAGGGCCTGTCGGTTGAGGAAAAAATATCTCGGGAATGACCCAAGTGAGGACAGGTTTTACGCCAACCCTTTCAACTCACTATAAATAGTTGCTTCCTCGTACGCTAAAGCCTCGAAAGATGGAGCCGATTTTGTTCATGGAATTTTGACATCATTCCTTGAACATGCTTGGGTATGTGTAGAGCGGAGCCTCTTGAATCTTGCTTGCAAGACTACACATATTCAGGTACTCATAGGGCTATACGCCTCAATTTTTCCTTGTGTAATTCTATGGGGGATGGTTTTGAATGGATTACCCAATAATAGACAACATTTCAACTGAAAGAATTCCCGATTCACCCCCGAAAGGGTGATAATCTTTGTGCAAGGCAAAAAGTAATTTCCCCAAGACACTCGTCATATCATGCCCTCACTTGCATTTGGAGTCGGATAATACAGCATCATGACTGGAACCATTGCATGCTTGGTGATGGTTGTATTTTGATTAACATTTGAGTGTGTGCCTAAGTCAACGAGCAAAGATTTTCATCCTCCACCTAGAAAATAGGAAAAAGATGTGTGTCTATTTCATCCTCCTAACAATACAAATCTGTTTGACATGTTTGAAAAATCATTAAAGAGATAACATCTTCAAACAAACAACAAAATTCAATCTTGGATCAATGCACATGTTTTTATTCACCAACAAATCTCAGAACGCAAAAACTATAATCAGATGAGCTTCACGCACTTCAAAAACAAACTTTTCCAAACTGATTAAAACTGTTAGAGACGTCATAAAATCGCATCCTAGATTTCCCAAATTACATGCAGTATTTAGGCTCGCATCTAGTCAACACATAGTCACATCAGGTATTTAAACTCGCATCTAGGTTCATCAGTAGCTCGCATCCATTATTTCTAGGATTGCATCTGGGAGCTCACATCTAGGATAGTGGGCACTTGCAAGATAATTTCTTAGAAAGTCTCAGTTGATTTGGATACCCTTTTGGCTCTTTAGTCTGACCCGGTTGTCTTTTCTAGTTTCCCTATTGTTAAATCAAGTACTTTTTTAGAAATCCGCATTGCATGTCCTGTTAGTTTCTCGTAATGTGTTGCAATACATGTGGTCTATCCACTTCTTACAAACACTTGGTTCCTAGCTCACTATTAGAGCATTCTAACCCTCTGATGCTGGAATCATTTACTTCCACCAAAACTCAAATGATACTTCCACCTAGACACACTCACTTGAAAGATTCAAGATACTACCTGACACTCTTGGGAAACATTTGATGAAAGTTGAGACACAACTTCATGGTTAACACAAGATGCAACAAGTACACCTCTAAAGGATCAAAAGTGCCTCCTAAAACACTACACTTTCAAGGGGAAACTGTTGAGATTGAAGAATGTCAATCTACCCAAGAAACACCTGCATGCAAAACAACTGCTACAAGAATGAAGAAGACAGAAGAGAGAAGAGACAGAAGCTATGGCGGCCGATAGGCCAGAGAATGCA
>MU228519.1:1095756-1118549 GCA_018584345.1 Thuja plicata | reverse complement strand
ATCCATGTATTGCATTTTTACTTTTACATCCTAAAGTGCATCCATACATTCTACATTGCATACAAAAAGCTCAAAAACATACATTTGCATATTCACATAATATCATTTGAAACATATTTATATCAGTAATAACTCAAAACATGCATAAAATGATGTCATCATCTAAAATCTAACTCATCATATGGCCAAGATATAATCACATGTGCCAAATAAATCTATCAAAGAAGATGGAAATCATATCACATGTCGGGAACAGAATCAACGGCATCAGATATATATCTCAAAACATGGTATAGATCAAAGCATGGCACAAAACCACCTAAAGAGTATCAGAGGGATAGAATGAATTAGATATATATATGTATGTCATGTACAAAGAGATAATCTCAGAAGGATCTAGATATACAATATAAACTCAAATATACAACAAGAGAAAAAATATCTCAGCTCTAGCTCGCACCCTCTCCCTGATCTGGAGGAGGGGGAGGAGGTGGTACAAATGGAGGAGGAGGAGGCATCGCCCTCTCAGACTGTTGTGCTAGGCATGAAAAAGATACCACTCTTTGTCCCTCTAGCACTGCATCATGGTATAGAGAATAATTATATGTGGCTCTCTGAGCCTGATGGACTACAGCCCGAGCATGTACATCTCTCTCTGCTTTGAGTATGTCACCCTGCCTACCCTGCTCTGCCCTTAGCCTCTCTAGCTGTATGTCCCTATCAGCTATTAATACATCTGAAAGACTGAATCTAGCCTCTAAAGTAGTAATTTATGCCCTGAGCTACTCTCGCTCTTGCTCACACTACGATAAGGGATCTTCGTCCCTGCCTGAACCCATACCGGTATCATGTCCTGCAGATCTATCCTATGACCGATCAGGTTGTCTCTATTTCTACTTCCTCTGCCTTTGATGCTCTCCTGTCAATAATGGCCCTAGATCCATCCTAGGAGCAACAAATCTGAAGCAGGTACACCAACCCTCTCCACTACCACTAGTAACCTCTGTGTGGCCACCCATGGCACCACCACCCCTGTCATCTCCACCATCATCACCCTCATCTGGAGGAGGTCGTCTCCCATCTCTCCCTCCATCTCAACCTCCATCTATCCCTCCATGTCGGCCTCTACCCCTATCTCTCTATACTCCTCCCCTCCATCTGGCAGGACGCTCATCCAGATCATAATCAATCAGCTCCTTAATGCGAGGAATGGGCTCCTCTGACACTGTGAAACATGGAAACAGATATTGAAGCATCTCTATGGCATATCCATTAGAAACACCTACATCAGAAACATTAAGGCGAACGTTCCAGTCTACTCCAACCATGTCTTAGATCTCCTGATGAGCAGTCTTGTACCTAAGCTGAACACCCCATAGTGGTGTCTCATCTCAGATCCATGCATATACAGTGATATCTTGTGTCCAACCCTGTCGACGGTCGTACTTTCTGAGGACTCAGGTATGTATGAACCACTCTACAATATATCTGGTCCATCCAATAAGATACCGGCTCTGGAACAAAAATGGTACCTACCTAGCATCTGAAGTCCACTCCTCACAGTCTAAATATGGTTGCCATACGACCTTTGTCATATCATCAAAGAGTCTGTGCTAGTACCCTACCTTGCCTAGATGGGGCTACTGAATAATACCAGCATACATATATACATATGGGAACTTAGGTGCCCTCTATCTATCAACTATCGGTCGTGTAACAAGGATATGCTCCCAAGCCCAGATCTAAAGAATCAGGATACCCACAGTCATGCTCCAGGTATAATGGTACATGATATCATGAAGCTCATGGTACATATGGGCTTGAATGTAGCTACCCCATGCAAATCTCCATCTTTGGACAACCATCTACTCGAGCATGTCCACCCAACCAACCATAAACCCATGTTGTCCTCTATTAGGCATCAAAATGCCACCAATCAACCCTGCCATGTATATAGATAGCTGATCATAATGATCCACCATATAATCCCAAGACAAGTATCTGCGGTCAATAGTATCTTCCTAGAAGTATCGGTGAGCTGCACCAATCGCCATGGAAGCTGTAGACTCGAAGTGCACCTCGCGGCCCATAATAGGAACATGGAGTATGTGCCATACATCCTTCAAAGTAACTGTCATCTCCCCAGTCGGGAGATGGAAGGTTTTGTGCTTTGAGTGCCATCTCTCAGCAAGAGCAGTCAACAACCCTTGATTTACCCCTATATCAGGTAAACCTATGAATGATCGTAAACCACAATGGACTACTGTCGCCTACTCATCAGCCGTCAAAACTCCAGAAAACGCTAGCACACATCCTGGATATGTGCCTCGAAAGGTGACTACCTCAAAATCAACCTATTTTGAAAAATATGAGATAACTCAGTATTCTATCTAAGCTACAAGCACATAAATATGAATCAGCTAAGTGATTATAGATCCACGACAGACACACAATTTAGAAAGAATAAATTTTTAAGTCCAAAAAGGACATGTGATTCTAGAAATCAGGATGCAATCTCTTTTACCAGATGTGATCCTGGAAAAATAGGATGTGATTGGGCATATTGGATGCGATCCTGGAAAATCAGGATGTGATCTAGAATGCAAGGTACGATCCTAAATTGGCAGGGTGCGACCAAACTAAAATTTTAACCCACACTATGCCTAAAAATAGAGCAACGGGATGCGATCTAGAGTATCCTGGATGTGATGCAAAAAACTCAGAAAATAGGATGCGATCCAGGAAAAACTAGATGCGATGTGGGTTTGACAGGGTGCAATCCGGAATACTGGATGCGACCCAAAATTGAAATGGTTGTAAAAACTACAAAAATGCATAAAAATCAAATTTGTGAAATTTGCAAGGTAGTTTTACGAGCACTTACCAGAGGTGGGTAGTCGGTTGAGCACTGGTGTCAATGGCTCATCTAAAAATGATGCTTCCTCACGGGGACCACCATCTTCTCTGTAGAGCTCTCAGAATTACTATGGGTAAAAGTGAAAATGAATAGTAAGATGGTAATTTTTGAGCCATATATTGGTCTTTTGAGCTATTTAGGAGTTTTGAACCTCCTCCCAGGCAACTGAAACTATATTTTTGTTCTCTTTTTAATCTATCAGGAACCAAATCAAAGGTGCCTAAGGTGTTTTACGTAGCACAGTACCATTTTTGTGATAGTTCTGAAAAATGCAGATTTGCTTCATTTGTTCCAAGAATCTGTCAAAATGCACATTTTATCATAAATCTTGGTCTGACATCATTTTATCAAGTCTCACCACTCACATTTTTACGTAATTAACTTGGATACCATGTGTTTATTCTTAAACACACTCTCTTTTTCACTTCTTCTACTCTACTCTTTCTTGCCATAACCGCTTCCTGCAAGTGATACATCATTTCAACAAAGGGATTTTATTTTTTCCCTTCAATTTCATTCCTGAGGGGGCATGATCACACTATCATCAATTAATTTTTTGCTCAAAATAGCATTTAAAATGACTTTGTTATCAAACAAACTAGGGGCATGACAGTTTCCTTGACTAAGTCAGAACTGTTGGATAGAAAGCTTTGGTTCTCATAAGTTGGATATCTTTTGTTTCCTCATTTTAAAATATTCTTATTAAGCTCCTAGCAGCTTCTTACTGACTTTTGGATGACAACCAAGTTCGGAATCAGTATTATCAATCTTTGGACGACAACCAAGTTTAGAATTTGTATCTTTAAGATCTTTTATTGACCTTTGGACGACAACCAACTTCAAATTCAATTCTATCAGTTTGGTTCAATCAAGTGTGAGACTGATCCCATCAACATTTTGTTCGACAACCAAGAATAGAATTCTCAAACTTTCTGAAGTCAAAATCAAAAACTTTCTTTGAATCAATGCGCTGCACGCACATCAATTCAAAGAGGGGCAAATGTAACCACCTGGATTTGGTCTGTTCTGACTATAGACCCTATTTTCCCTAAGTGTGATCGTACCCCAAATTATGTCATGACAATGTTACTTTGGCATAATTCATTTTAAATCAAATTTAATTTTCTAAGTGATTTTTATCACTGAATTATATTAATTATTATAGCCATACAATTCAAATCAATTCAAATCAATTAAATCAAATCAAAATTAAAATATGGCTATAGTATTTAATCATAAAGGAATTAAATAAACCTTGAATCAATTGCTCACTTGAAAATGAACCCATTCCCCTAGCCTAATTAATTTAATTAAAATGGCTATAATCCCCTTAATTATTAAAAAGCAATAAAATGCTTAAATAATTAAATCCTATATATTTAAATGAATTATGTCAAATAATTCATTTTATTTATATTCCCCTAAACCCCAACCTAACCTATCTCAACCACTTCTACCCTGGGTTCTAACCCATCCCAACCTATTCACCCCATGCTAATCTAATTCTAATCCTAAATTCTATCCTAACGCACCTCTTAATGTTGTCACATTCCATTAAGGAATGATTAAGGACTCCACCCACTTGAGAAAGTCAAGGAATCTCAAGATTCCTTCCTCAAGTCCACTTTCTCACGCCACCCTTACACCCTTCCCATGCTTCTTTAAGGCTCTCATTAATGCCTCATTAATAAAGATTCCTTAAGCCCATGTCTCCCCAATGCCTATTGAATGCCTTTGGCATTTATTGCTCTTACACACCATTAATGAGTTCTTCAACTCCATTAATGCACCTTGTCCCCCCTCTCTCTCCTCATTCTTCTATAAATAGAAGGCATTTTTGAGAGCAAAAGAGCCTTCATCTCATATTGAAAATACATTGTTATGCTGCTAAGATTCATCTAGATTCATGTTTCATTTAGCTTTTCATGTTTAGGCATTGTTTTTATCTCCATTTTTAGAGCTAGAATGCATTGTTTAATGATTAAATAACTTGTTTTAATTCAAATATTTCATGCTAAGTCATATATGTCACTGGTAGTAGCATAATCTGAGGGCTATTATGTTATTAATTTCACTCTTCATAGTTAGAAAGCAATAGGTTGATATTAGTTGGTTTTACATGCTCATCTAACCCATTTTTGGCTAATGTAATGATCTATTGAAGTATTGTGTCTTTCTTAAACAGGTACAAAAATCACACACACACTTTGAATATTTTCAGACTTTGGTCAATCCAGTTGATCACTTTTCTATGCTAATTCCAAATCCAGCTTCTGCATTTTCACTATGTTAAAGTTCATAAAAGTGTTTAAGTGCTAACTTTACATATTAGTAATGGTTGATCAGTTCATCATTAGAGAAAGTTACTTGAACATCTTTATTTCATGTGTGAAGGTGAATCATGTTCCAGAGGTTCAGATTTTGAAGGATCATTCTTGATGAGCTTTTGAATTCAAACTTGAAGGGGTTTTTTGCAGTTTGCCAATGCTGAACGAATTGAAGTTTGCAGAATGGTCATTTTAATGAAGTGATAACTTTTTTTCTGAATGTTGTTTTCAAGAACCGATCATGGAATCATTCTTATTGCAAGTAAATGTACTATATGGCCTGATGGTGAATCTTCAGAGCATGATTTAGGGATTTTGCAAATGGTCAATCCAAAGGTGTTTCAGCATTTTCACCTACATAGTATTCTAGAAATGTTAGGTTTGATCAGTTGCCCCTTGCACCTAGAGTAGGATCTGGAGGATCCCTTTTGCATGCATATTTATTATAGATGAATGAATCTTTTTTCCAAGTGTTAGGGTAGGATTACTTGTTTCAGTTAGTTTTTAAGGCCGGTTCCAGAGGCCAAATATTGAAAATGAGATCAAATTGCAAAAGGAAAAAAGGTTATTTTCATTTGGTCACCAGTTTGATTAAAACCAAAATACATTTTGGTTTTTTCCATTATGTCAGAAATACATGGAAATATGGGATAATCAAGCACAGGGGTATAAAATTTGAAAACGTAGATGAGCGATTTATAGTTTGCAAATGTTAAAGCGTAAATAGGGAATGTGAATTATTCAGAGATTGTATTTAATGGTAAATACAAGGCATGAAGAAAGCCGGCATAGAAATATGTTAAAACAATTACCAATCAAAGTGCATATTGCAGGAGTGTATTATTATCTATAGCTACAGTGTAGATGATGATAGTGAAATGTTGGTAAAAGTAAATGAAAATACCAAATGCAACCTGCACATAGTTTAAAAGATGAGCATGATGAATTTGTCAAAACAAGAAACCTTTGGAGACCATCAAAGTCAACACCATTGACAGTTGTAAGCTAATTTCCTAAAAGCTTTAATATGTTTTCCTTGTCAATGAAGAATGGTCTATGATGGAAAATGTAGAGATGCCTGTGCTAATTGCCAGGAATGATATATTTAAAATTGAAGAGATCAGCGCAGAGCATAAGGAAAACACTAAAACAGAGCTTTACAAAATACTAAATGGTTTGCGCAATGTTTTTCCTTGGTGTCTACACAGAAATCAAGCTTAATGTATTTTTTTTAATAACCAATGGAAAAGCCAGCGTATGGAATTGAAGGAAGTCTACAAAATCAACATGGATGCCTGCACAATATATGGAGAAGGGATTTTCATCAAAATTTTAAGCCAAAGACCTTGTACAATGACAGGTATCCATGAAACATTGAAAGGATTTAAATCCAAATACATGTTGCATAGACATGGAAGAGAGTCTTCACAAACATAATACAAAGGAAGCCAGCACATTTTAAAAGAAACCTTGTGCAATGTATAGGCTATCATCCACGTAGGAATGAAGGTAAATGCTATTAAAAAAACAAAGCAAATGGAGTAAGGAGGAGCCTAGGCCAAAGAATAAGGCCAGTGATAAATCAAAAACTTATAAGCCTTTGAATAAATGAAAAATGGAATACTAAATATAGTAAATGAAAGAGCTACGTAGACATATGAGGAGAGGCCAGTGCATACCAAAGACATTTTAAAAGTGTTTGAATCAAATGCCATTGGATGGCGTTAAAACCTGTATATAGTCAAAAAATGGAAGCACTTCCATTGTAGACTGGTTTAGCCTTTTGAGTAAGTGGTTTGGGGTCATGTCAAGCACCTTGAATGGGTTCCTGATTTAGACCTGGCTTTCCCCCTGTTCTACCCCAATTCTCCACCTCTCTCTAGCTAGTTTTTGGCATTCTGGACTGCAAATTTGAGATCTTTGACCTTAGTGTCAGGGTTGACCTTTTAGATCTATGTCGACCTCGACCCTGACCTAGGTCAACGTCAACCTCACCCCTGACCTTGGTCAAGGTTGACCTCAACCTTGACCCAGGGTCCATATTTTAGGGTCTCACAGTTTCTAGATGTCAGTCTTTGAAAAAGTTAAATCTCGCTTCCGGGTCGGCTGTTTCGGGTTCCAAAGTGATGATTCCTAAATTATTTTTAATATAGGTCCTCTCCTAGGGGTAAAGGCTTTAATGGGAATTTAATTCTCCTATGTTGGCCTCCTTAGAAGATTTTTCCCTAATTTCATATAAAAGGAATCTTTTCTCTCTCATTTTCTCTAAGTTTTGTAAGCACTAAGACTCTCTAACCACAAGAAATCAAGAAAGAAGCTCTTCTAAGTCCTCAATCCAAGCCTAAGCATCATTGATAAATTCAAGTGAAGTTCAAGAAAGCTACGGAGAAAGATTTGAAGAAAGCATCTATCCATCATCAAGCATTCAAGCATTCATCAAGGAGATCCATGGGAGGCCATTGAAGGATTCAAGCTACATAGTACCCTTTTGGTGCTCTCTCCATCCACCTTCTACCAAGTTTCTTCATAGTCAAGAACCCATTCAAGATTTGGTGTTGGAGATCTATAAGCAATTTATTGAAGACATCCTACATTATAAATTCTAGATCCATTGGTGCATACCTACTTGTGGATTCAAGGATTTGAATCCTCCACAAGGACTTCTACATGAGCAAGGTGAATTGTTTCATTTACTTTGTTTACTTCTACAATTTCAATTATATATTTGAGGTTAATTCCAAGACCAGGGTTTGACCAAGGCAAACCCCTCCCCCCCAACAAACAAATCTCTTTTTCTTGCAGGTACAAGTGCAGGACTGTGGATTTAAACTCAAATATGAATACCCTTTTTAGTGAACTATCGACAGTCGTGAACAAATTTTCTGTCAAACCTGTATAGGTCAAGGTCAAGATAATTGGGTCAGGGGTGACATTTTTTGGTCAAGGTTGACCTTTTTCATAAGACAGTGTCGGATCAGAAAAATATTTCTAGGTTTTATTCGTCTCTGTGTTTCTGTTTCAGATCATACTTCAGATTTTCCAGAAACTGAGTACAGACCTCAAAAAATAGCATTCTCCATATCTACAATTCTTTAAGGTTGGTACTTCCTCTCATCCTTTTCAATTACTTTTATATATCATATCTCCTTAATCATAAAATAGAATTTAAGATCTTCTTCCTTACTCTCATTCCCAAATGGTTGACTCATTTGTGTATTGATCCTTCTTTTGGGTTAATCAACTTGGATCTTTCATTTGTGCATTTGGGGATGAAAGAGGAACATTTTATCTTCCTTTCCCCTATATTCTTAATCAAATTACAATAATACATACATCAAAAATTACAATTAAATGTAAAGGTTAAGGAAATACAACACATTCATACACCTAATCAATTTTCCCCCTTTACATTTTGGTGAACCCGCGATAGACAACTCTTTCTTTTTGGTGTTAGATTTACATGTTTATGCTAGATCTTGCATGTTCTTTCAATTAAATTTAACATTAATAAATCAATATATTTTGTTAGTTCATTTGCATTGCATTGGTGTATGAGCTTTACCACTTCTAGTCTTACATATAGTATCCCGGTTATAAGAAGTCGTAGACTTATGGGTTCCTTTGATCCCGAGTCTTCCTCTCCTTTCCTTAGGATCGTAGATGATAATTTGATAACTCATGATTCCAATCCTTCTATGGAGCATAACTCTTCTCCCTCATCTCATGATGAGGATGATGCCTTAAGAGTTCCTCCTGAACAAGTGTAAAAAATCTCAACCGAACTTGATAAAATGGGAAATTGGCTTATCCAAGAAAACCATAATCAAGATTCTATCCAAGCTATAGAGGCTATTAAGAAAGTCCTCTATGATAATGATCAAGGTGTTAACTTCTTGTGTGGTCTTAGTCATCTTGTGCATTCAAATTTTAAACCTTTAGCTCAAGAGGCTCAAGAGTTAGGATATACACCTCCTATCACTAGTCAAGGACCTTCTTTCATCCCTAGCATTCCTACTTATACTCCTCCTTTGATGACTACATCTCTCCCAATTGCATCTATTCCTGTGAGTGTAGCACCGTTATCTCTACCTACCTCACAACCTTTATATCATAGTGTGCCTTTTACTTATTCTAATCCCCTTCCAACTGTGGTTCCTAATGTTCTATCAATTGTGTCTTCTATTCCTACTGCTTCCTACACTTTTCCTAGTGTTCCTAACATTTCTATGCCACATGTTTCCTCTTGTGATTCCACAATCATTAGTTTGGCTCAAACTGTTTCATCTTTACAATAACTTGCATCCTTAACCCAATCCAAGTTTAGCATCCTACATGTGACATGGGTAGTCCTTTATCCTTAGCCATCATTCATGCTATTTTGCCTCAACAAGCTGATATGCCTCATCTTGAGAATTACAATGGTAAAGGCAATCTTGTCACTCATGTTAAAATATTTCAAATCCTTTGTAGTGATTATGCTCATGACCATAGGATTTTAGCTAAATTGTTTGCTTGGAACTTTTTGTGATAAGGATTTGCAATGGTATTGTTCTTTACCTCCTAATTCAATTGATTCTTTTCCTAAACTTGCTAATGCCTTTATCCAACAATTTCAAAATAACATTGGTCCACAAGTTTCCTTAACAGATTTAATGCATAATAAAAAAAATATTAAGGAAAAATTGACTGATTTCATTGGTAGATTTAAGCATTTGTATGCTCAGATTTCTTATCTTGTTCCTGATATTGATATTCAACACATATTTATTTCAAATTTACAAAAGGATATTAGAGGTAAGATTTTGCTTACTGAATTTACCTCTTTTCAACAACTTTGTGCAGCACTTCACCATTATTAGTTACAAGTGAGTCAGTTCGAGAGAAACACTCCAATGGCTCTTGTTCTAGTTGATAAGAGTGACAATGCTCCTAATCCTAATAAGTTTTAGAAACCTAAAAACTATGTCAATATTAATAAATAGATGAATGCGGTTGTTGATCAAGTTGTTGTTACATCCACTGCTTTCCGTATGAATCGTACGTTTACTCATCTCTCTGAAACTTTATATTCTATAATGAGTAGGTTGTTAAGTGCTAATATGATTACCTTGCCTCCTATTCAACCTCTTCTCCCTTCCACAATAGCATCCAAATCCTTTGATTCTAAAGCTTTTTGTCAATACCATCACCAGAATGGCCATGATACTGAAAAATGTTATTCTCTAAAACATAAAATTCAAGATTTAATTGAGTCTAAGGCTTTGTCTGTTGATAATTTTGATGGTAGTGGGAATAAATTTGTTTCTCCTCCTAATCAAAACCTTCAAATCTATACCAATCCTTTACCTACACATGATACTAATATCATAGCTCAACCATCTTCTGTGGATATTGTTTATGATTCAAAGATGGATGATCTTAATCACATTGTTAATCATGTGGAGTGTGTTTTTTTGTCTCAACCTACTATTCAAGATCCTTCACCTCTACTTCAACTTCCAGTTCCACCTAAACTTCAAAAACAAACTAAGGATAAGCGACCCAGGGAACTTTTAATCACCTTTGATGATTTTGAAATGATTAAGGCTCCTGATGGTCCCCTTTATATCTATTCTAGGATTGCTAAGATACCTACTCGTAGTTGTCTTGTTGATCCCACATCTTTAATAAATGTCATTACTGAGGAAAATCTTTTTATGAAAAACTTACAACATGATTGCTATGATCCATCTGATGCATGGATCCAAACTTGTAATGATTTTCTTTATCCTGCACTTGGTTCTATCAACTTACTTGTTAAACTTTGTGGTAAAGTTGTAGATAAGTTACCTTCATTGTTATTCCTACTTCTGATCAATTTCAAATCAAATTTGGTTTACCGTGGATAACTGCTATGCATGTTATTTCTTCTCCTATTCATAAATGTCTTAAGTTCATTCATAATGGAGAAGTCAAAATGATTAATCATAGTTTTTATCAACCTTCTAGGCCTAGATATTGTGCTAATCTTGATTTCTTTTGGCCTTCATTACCTAAATCATGTCCTCCTTGCCCTGATCATCTCTTTCTCTCATACCAAGCTTACAAAAATTGCAAAATTGTTGAGTTAATCATGCCTCATATAGATCTCAACCATGGTCTTTTTCCTACTCCTTCCATACCTCCTTTAGCCATTACTTCTAATTCTAATAATCAAACTTCTACTGTTTCATTACAACCCATTGAAAATCCTCCTATAGAACCTGTGAAGAAACTTGTTTTCATTCCTCCTAGTTCTCAAAATATAGTAAGCAAAGCAAAATGCAATCAATCTACTAATGAACGTCATAAGAAGCATAGAGCTAATGTTAGGGCTCGTGCTTCTCTTCTTCGAAACTCTTTACCTACATTTTACCAACCTATGCCTGATGTGTTGAAAGAATTCAATATTCATAATGATATTAAGATGAATGATTGTGATGATCCTATTCACATCTTAGATCCCATTTCAATTATTCTTGATGAGGAAGACACTCTTGATGATCCTATTGATCTTAGTGATGAATATGAGACTATTGACCTTGACACTGACTTACCTCATAGGATTTCAACTCAATTAACAATTACACCTAGTATCGAGCAACATGATTCTCAAGAGGATCCTTGTTTGGAACTGGCTATCATTCCTATTGTATTAGATATAGTCCCTCTTGCGAGTTTCCCACCTTCCCTAACTGATATAAACCAAGATAGGGAAAGTAGGCGATGCGCCTGATTGGCCTATCCTTCATGGTAGCCCTTTTTGTGTTTGCATGTTGTATTGTGCTTCTCCCGTAATGTGTTTGCTAAATGTTTGTTAGATTCTTTATACGACCCTTGTTACTTTGTTGGTGCAAGGTGATAAAAGACTCAAAACCTGTTGTACAATTCCTCTATATGTATCTTTATTCTTCTATATGTTGTTCTTATGTTATGTTGTACTTGTGTTATTGTTTGTAAATGTTTCCCTTGTATAATCTGCTTGGATCTATGACATGGTAGCACTGATTCTCTTTGGTCTTTAGGTTGTGGTCCAAAAATATTCTTCTTCGTAACTCTTAAGTTTCTTTCCTTCATTGTGATTGTAGTTCTACTTTCTTTGGGGAATGATGACAATTCATTTGCAATAATATATATATATATATATATATATATACATGTTATCTTATGATCATACTAACCCCATAGTAGGTAGATCCCTTCTATGTTCTTTGTATGTTTATGTGATATTTTCCCTCGAGTTCTCTTCATTTGGGGGCATCTCGTAGTGGAAACATAATCCGTAGAGTTTTTTATGTTTCCGTTAAAGCTATTTCTCCTGTTAAAGTGTTAGCAATGACTTTAACGTGGGGGCATACACTCTACTCACTTTTTGCACACACACACATGTTCAAAATATTTTCAAAACACTTAAAAAAAATTTCCCTTTATGGATAAAAAACTAATCTTTAAAGCATGGATATTTTACTTTATAGGATCTCTTGATCCCTCTAGTTTAAATTTACACAAATCTCTTGATCCCTCCAGTTTTTCAAAGTTTTGATCCTTTAAGGTCAGAAGGTGTCCTTAAGAATGGATCTCTTTGATGGGTTTACTAGTGAGTAGCCACATTCACTAGGCGGTTCAACTCCATCTCTCCAGTTACGATGTTTACTTGTGTGGTTCACAATGGGATATAAGTTCTCATTGGGCAATTTAATCACACTCTCTATCTCTCTCTCTCCTTAACTAGTGATGTCTCTCTTATCATGGTCTTAGGGTTGATAAAGACTTAAGTCCCTTGGGGGCTTGAGGATTTCTTTGTCCCTTTTTCATTCCAATAAGATTGTATGTTCTTTATGATCTCCTTTACCAAGAGTTTGTGTTGAGTCCATACTCTTGCTAAAGTCGGGGCTAAATGTATAGTCGGATAATGGAAGCACTTTCATTGTAGATTGGTTTAGCCTTTCGAGTAAGTGGTTTGAGGTCATGTCAAGATCCTTGAATGGGTTCCTGATTTAGACCTGGCTTCCCCTTGTTCTGCCCCAATTCTCCACCTCTCTCTAGCCAGTTTTTGGCATTCTGGACTGCAAATTTGAGATCTTTGATCTAAGGGTCAAGGTCAACCTTTTAGGTCTATGTTGACCTTGACCCTAACCTAGGTCAAGGTTGACCTCACCCCTAAACTAGGTCAAGGTCAACCTTGACCTTAACCAAGGGTCCAGATTTCAGGGTCTCACAGTTTCTGGATGTCGGTCTTTGAAAAAGTTAAATATCGCTTCCGAGTCGGCTATTTCAAGTTGCGAAGTGATGATTTCTAAATTATATTTAATATAGGTCCTCTCCTAGGGGTAAAGGCTTTAATGGGATTTTAATTCTCCTATGTCAGCCTCCTTAGAAGATTATGCCCTATGTTCATATAAAAGGAAGCTTTTCTCTCTCATTTTCTCTAAGTTTTGTAAGCACTAAGACTCTCTAACCATAAGAAATCAAGCAAGAAGCTCTTCTAAGTCCTCTATCCAAGCCTAAGCAGCATTGAGAAATTCAATTGAATTTCAAGAAAGCTAAGGAGAAATATTTGAATCAATCATATATCCATCATCAAGCATTCAAGCATTCATCAAAGAGATCCATGGGAGTCCATTGAAGGATTCAAGCTACATAGTGCCCTTTTGGTGACCTCTCCATCCACCTTCTTCCAAGCCTCTTCATACTTAAGAACCCATTCAAAATTTGGTGTTGGAGATCTACAAGCAATTGATTGAATACATCCTACATTCTAAATTCTAGATCCATTGGTGCATACCTACTTGTGGATTCAAGGATTTGAATCCTCCACAAGGACTTTTACATGAGCAAGGTGAATTGTTTCATTTACTTTGTTTACTTCTAAAATTTGAATTATATATTTGAGGTTAATTTCAAGACCAGGGTTTGACCATGGAAAACCCCTCCCCCCCCCAATAAACAAATCTCATTTTCTTAAAGGTACAGGTGAGGGACTGTGGATTTGAACTCAGATCTGGATACCCTTTTCAGCAAACTATCGAGATCCATGAACGGATTTTCTGTCGGACCTGTGTAGGTCAAGGTTGAGATTATTGGGTCAAGGGTGACATTTGTGGGTCAAGGTTGACATTTTTCATAAGACGGTGTCGGATCAGAAAAAGATTTTTGGGTTTTGTTCATCTCTGCATTTTTGTTCCGGATCATACTTCAAATTTTTCAGAAACTGAGTACAGACCTTAGAAAATAGCATTCTTCAGATTTGTAATTCTTTAAGGTTGGTACTTCCTCTCATCCTTTTCAATTACTATTATTTATCATATCTCCTTAATCATAAAATAGAATTTAAGATCTTCTTCCTTACTCTCATTTCCAAATGGTTGATTCATTTTTGTATTGATCCTTCTTTTGGGTTAATCAACTTGGATCTTTCATTTGTACATTTGGGGATAAATGAGGAATAGTTTAGTTTATCTTCCTTCCCCCTATATGCTTAATCACATTACAATAATACATACATCAAAAATTACAATTAAATGTAAATGTTAAGGAAATACAATACATTCATACACCTAATCAATTTTCCCCCTTTACAAAACCAAAGACTGGAAGGCTACACATTGGAGAACGTTGAAGGAGACCATGCATTGGAAGAGAGTGCTGCACAGATTTCAGAAGAAAAAGCCACACATTGAATAAGGAAACAAAGTTTTAAAAGAAAACATTTGCAAGAAACAAAAACACCAGTCATATTGTGGGGGGCATATATTTCAATTCCACCGTTGGATCATGCTCATTTTTGGATATGTTTCCACAAATCTAATTCTCCAGATTCTCACTTGAGAAATTTTCCAAATTCATCTTTGTTTGCGAGTTATAGTCAACTGTGTGCAGCACTACCTAAACTGCCCATAACAGTCACAAAATGCATTATCCCACATTTACCAGGCAATGGACTTTTTAATGTTTAAATACAAAGGAGCTTGTATTATGAAGTGAATAAAGAACTAAGAGGCTCTTGGTGGGCCACTTGGTACTGGAGGATTGCATGCACAGTGGGACCCCCAAATTTTTGTGCCCAGAATGTAAATTCTTTAAAACCACATGGGAGCTTAATCCCACATGCACCCTACAATGAAAATTTCTAATGTTTATAAGGAAGCGCACAAACATATGAAATGTGAAGTAGAGCTAGAGGCTATCCATGCGTGCAAGTGATTGGCACCTCGATTTCCATGCCAGCAACCAAATGGTGACTAAATTTTGCATAAAAGCGGTGATGTGGCGGGCACATGGCACAGGTGACATGTGGCAGCTATTCACGAAGTCAGGAGATAAAATGAGATAACCGCTAGAAATCAGGAGATTAA
Organism: Thuja plicata; assembly: GCA_018584345.1. Classification (NCBI taxonomy): domain Eukaryota; kingdom Viridiplantae; phylum Streptophyta; class Pinopsida; order Cupressales; family Cupressaceae; genus Thuja; species Thuja plicata. The sequence goes on along the minus strand of MU228519.1, from coordinate 1,102,932 downwards.
GAGACTAACCATCAAGTTAACTAATAGATGTTAGTCGCTAGGTCACCAGATGCTAGCAATTAGTGTGAAAGGGTCAAGAGATTAAGAGACTAACTGCAGTCACGCAGTTGCTAAATCAAAAATGCTAAGTCCCAAACATCAAGAGACTTGGAGACAGAGGAGGTGGTCGCCGGATCTCTAGATTAAACCATGGTTAGTGGAAGAATAAAGAGACTTGGAGATGATATGGTGCAAGGTTAACCATAGTTAAAGTGCAGTCAAGGTGTAGTTAGGTGAAGTCTTATAGAGACTTAGAGACTAAGGTCAGTCTCCAAGTCTCCCAACAAACTCAGGGTCAACAAAATTATCAAGAGACTTAGAGACAATGAGCAAAAGAGAACCAGGGTTAAGGATGAGTTTACAAACTAGTTAAAAATAGATAATCATTGCATGACACATGTCAAATTTTGGTGGAATCTAGGGAAGATATGCAGAAAATGAAAATTTTCAAAGGCAAAAATGCATGGGACTTCAAAAGTTAAAATGAATTTAAAATTCATAGTGTGTGCAAAAATCTGATTTGCAAGTGAATGAGAAAATTTTTGAAAAGATTAAAATATAATGAGAAACATTAGCATATTATATTTTGCATAGTCTATGCAATATTTTATTTCAAAAACTTAACAGTGAAGCATTCCCAGAGGATTTGTGAACAAAGAATGGAAAATCAGATTTTGCAAATGAGATTAGATTTGAGGAATATTTTCTCAAGGAATGAAGATCATATTTTTTAAGTCAGTAATTATGTAGAGGATAAGAATCAGATTTTAAAAAAGATAGATGGAGTCAGATATTAAAGAAATCAATCAAATTTTGAAGACTTTGAAGGGGCAAAGAAAATCAGATTATTGAGATCACTGACAGAGCAAAGGCAGATTTTGAAAAGGTAAAATGAGTTCAAATTTTATGGAAAAAAGAAGAGAGATAAGTGCAGATCAGATTGAAAACAAGAGGGACAGGTGTGAATTACTCAAAGATTTTAGGGTTTCTTATGTTCCTATTTCTTTCTTTCTTTTTCTGTTTTAGGGGTTCCTATCCCTGTCTTCTGCTCGGCTTGGGGGTTTTAGACTGTGTTCTGTCTCTCTTTGCCAGAAGTTTCAGAACATGTTTCCAAGTGATTTTATGTAATATTCTCTCTTCCATGCATAGACGGTATTCTGTTTCCTTTTTGTCTCAGACAAGAACATCATTGTAAAAGGTATTTTTTGCTTGTTTATGAAAGAAAATTTAGTATTGTTGTTGATGATTATCAAAGTTGTCCTCATATTGTTTCTAAATCATATAAACTAGAGCATCAAGGGTTTTTTAGTTTTATCTATTGATTGATCAGTGAATAGAGTTATTCAAAGGACAACTATGATTTAGTAGTTGTTTTCAGATTTGTATGAGTTGGGATATCAAGGGTATTGCCAATCTTGTCTTTCCAGTGAATGTTGGTTATGTACTGTCTATTCCAGGGTCTCTTTCAAGGAGAGGGTTAAATTCTTTGAGTAGAAAAGTTGCATATCTGAACACACAAGTGGGTAAATAAGTAGAACTTGATTGTTGAGGTCTTTTTTATGTAAGGCATATGAACGTATCAAACTATGATATTTCCTTTTGTTCATGATCATCTTTGCAATGTCATGGTTGACTCTATTTCCAATAGGATAAGGCATTGGTTTATGCAAGATCAGGGATGTTACAGAGATCCATAAATTCAAAACATAAACTAAAAACCATTTCCATTTCATGTTGCTAGGAGTTAAGTTTTCTCTGGTTTTCAGAGTTACTTTATGAAAGCTAAATATTGAATAAGAGTTCATAAAATATCGAGGTATTAGTTACCTAAGAGTCTGAAAACTATTCAATAGTTATATATCTGCAAGTTTGTAGTTGTCAGAAAGGAGTCATGTATGTGCAAATAAGGAAATACCTGCTTGAGTGATGTGGAGCTCGAAGAAGGAGGATATTATCCAATCCTTGTCAATTAGCCTTTCTCTTGCATAAAAATAAGTTTGCATTCAAGTATACTATTATTTTAGGGTTGTGCTGCAAGAAAAAGAGCTAACAAATTGGCGACTCTACTGGGGAGTAAAAGGACAGCAAGTTTAAGATGCTCAATTCCTTGCTTTGCTAAATCATCCTAGAGTCTAGTTATAGAGTCATTGATTTCAAAGAAATATTCCTCAAATTTTTGAAAAGAGTCAAATTGTTCTGTCTATCATTGCAAAGTGTCTAAAAGTCCAAGTTCCTCAAAGAAATATTCATACAAACTCACATGTGGTGAGTGGTGACTCTGAGTTCTTTGATTTGCAACAGTGTGCAAGTTTGAAGAAAGACTACAAAAAAGAAAGGTAGACTTGCAGTGAGAAGGACAACATATTTTTGGACTCTTATGATTAGAGGAATCATAAAAAAGCTCTATGTTGGAAATGTATAAGTTGCTAATTTGAAGAAGGTCAGAGTTGGGAAAGAGATCTCAGCTATTCAAATGTTTTTCTTTGCAAAGAGGTGGCAGCTCTACAAGGTCTTGAAGGTGATTTAGAGGAGACTTCAAATCAAAAAATTTGCAGCAACTTCATCATACTTCAGGTATTTTTATTTTCATTGGATAATCCTTTTGTTCCATGAAAATCAGTTATGCATATGTTTCCCTATTAAGTGGCCAGCACTAAGTAAGAGGGAAGAGAAATAGGCATTTTGTAGTTATTCTATCTGTCAAGATATCACACCTATATTGGGTTAGGTTGTGTAATGCTATAAAATTTGAAGGTATCCCTAGATACCCAATTCCTATTCCACCAGTAGTCAGAGATTGTTTGCCAAAGTTTACTGGTCTGGATAAGCAATCAGCTAAGGAACATATAAGAAATTTTTTTGATTTGATAAATGATCATGACATTACACATGAGGATGTACTAATGAACTTATTTGCAATATCTCTAGTTGAAGATGCTAGAGATTGGTTTAAGAAATTACCTCATGGTTCAATAGGATCTATGGCTGCATTAGAAGATTGTTTTGTTGAGCAGTATGGTAATGGGGAGGATAGTGATAATCATGATATATCTGAATCTGAAAGCCCTTCATCAGAATTTGAACTTGTTAGTGCAGAAACTAAAGTAATAAGACAAAATATTCAAGAAAGGGTGGTTAAAACATTACAAGAAAATATGAGTAGAAATAAGGGTGAGTCTCAATGTGATTTCTACATGAGGTTTACTGATAAGATAGAAGAGTATGATATCCCTTTCTGTCCTCAGGAGTTTTTTTGGGAAAATTTGTTTATTGACCTTTGTTTTCCTGATTCTATAAATTTTCCAAGCTCTCAGAGGGTGGACATTATTTGGAATACTATGCAATGGATAGAGCATGTAGAAAATCTTTCTTCAAATGACATATCTGAAGTTGAATCTGGTGATATTGAATCTGGAAATGTTAAAGATGTTGAATATGAATCTAGTTATGTTGATGAGGATGAATCTAGTGATATCCAATCTAGTTATTATGGTTATAATGATGAGTCCATTTATGCTGAAGGTTTTTCTGATTCTAATACCAATGATGAAGTCTGTGAGAAGCAAGACAGTGAAAATGTTTTGTGTGGACAACAAGATGATAACTATGATGCAATGTAAGTGATTATAGTGATTTCTTTGCACAAGATGATATGATACAAGAAATCTCACTATATGGTTCCAATGAGGAATAAATTTGTAGCATTAAGCAAGAAGCTAATGAGGACAAACAAGAGTGTCAATCCTTGCTAAGCAGTGAGCAAATCTCAGATTTTTTTATTGCTGATTTTCAAAGGTATGTGTCACAAAATGACTCTCTTTCTCCATGCCCTATAAATATAAGTTTTGATATTGATAATATTATTGAGGGTATGAAGAATGACTATGAAAATGATTATGAGAATGCAAATTGTGAAAGTGTATCAAAGATAAATATAAATGATGATAGTTGTTCTCTTCATAGTGAACAAATTTTAGAATTATTGTCTTGTGAATACCTCAGAATTTTAGGGAAAGATAGACTTGAATCTCAGCACTTCACACATATTGAATTTGATAATGAATATGTATCAGATATTCAGAGTGTTTATACTTGTATTTCTGATTTTCCTTATATTCCTATGTCACTAGAGCACAATCAGGTTGAGTATGATATTGTTAGCAATAACTGAGAGGGGGGGTGAATCAGTGGCCTCAATTATTTATCAAATTTAAACTTTAATCCACCAATCAATACTTCTCAAATTATTAATTCCCAACAAGATGCATGCCTTTGAAATATTTGAAACAAATAACTGTCTATCGGTTTACCTTGTCTGTCATGTTACTCCTTGATAACCAATAAGCAGTAAACTATATTTACCGATACTCAGTAAATGTGCAGAGTATACCAGTCAATCCATAAATGCATATGCAAAATGTAAAATAGTAAAGTAATAAATCATACACATATAACACAAGGATTTTAATGTGGAAACCCTATAAAGGGAAAAACCACTGGGACCGGTACCCCAATTTTTCACTCTTCTAAAGTGAGCCCTGTTAGGATCCAACCCTGTTAAAGGATAAAAACACACTATTAAGTGTGACCTTGTTAGAGAATTTTGAATACATAGGTTGTCACTAAGTATCTGGAATCTATGCTACCATCCTTGAATCAGTCTAATGACTGTCAATAGGCTTTATGCAAATCTTACTACCATCCTTGAATTAGCCTCCTTCTTAGACTGTCAATAGGCTTTAGGTAAGACCGGTGCTACTATCGTGAGTCAACCTTCTGGTAATCTATTAGGATATACCTCAATTACAAAAGACTGTTAAGTCCTGATATGTTAAGAGACTTAATGCTTCAATGGTTAAACTGAAACAAAATGACCTGTTTCTAATGCAACTTAATTGCAAATTTTTAGATCTATTTACTTACAATATCTTTCTGATCAATGTATCAATACAATTCCTTTGTACTCAACTCTTTCTACTCTGTGATGTTGTGCTTCTCTGTCCATCGGTGTCTGTGGAATTCTTTAGCTCTCCCTCAACTTGATTGATAAGGACTGCATGAAGTTAATCCTTCATCAGTTTCTCTTTAGCATCTTCTTTCAGTTCACTCCCCCGTGTATCTAATTGCTTCTAGACCACCTCAGAGAATGAATTATGCTTTTCTCTTAAATAGAAATAATATTCCTTAATTATTGGTTCTTGATTCTCGGCGTGAAAAACAATCCAGCCAAATTGATTTATGGCTTTAACTCCTGATTTATCTCGTAGTTATCTTCTTGCAAACTATACAAATCACTTACTTAACTGTGGTTGAATAAAACAAATAAAACAACCAGTTAAGTCTATCTTATAGCTCTGCCAGCTAGATTTTTGTCATTTTCTGATCTCTCTATTTTGTTGGTCAATTCTATAGTTCGTCGCCGGTGACAACTGCTAGTTCCGTCGGTGTCACTTTAGTTAGCTTCGGGATCTCCATCCGTCGGGCATCATTAGATCTTGCTCATTGGGAAACACTATTTTCAGCTCGTCGGGCATCCTTTGGTTCTACTTCATTAGGAAACACTATCTTCTGCTCGTCGGACATCACTGTGACTTTTATCTCTGTCTTTACCAATGGTGTGCACTCCGCCGGTGTAGTCTGTCACTTAGTGAATACTAGACTTTTATGCATTGCTGAAAGCATAACCTTTATTCCATTGGTTCTCTAAAGTCTTTGGCATGATCATACAGATGATATCAAGTTGACATCAATGACAATACAAACCATTAACTAATTTAATGTCTTGCATTATCTTCAACTTAATATAGTCAACCATTTTAATTAGTTATATGTCATCAATCTCTCCCTTTGGCATTGATGGAAACATACTATATTATCAAACTATATTATTGCTATTACAATATGAAATACAATTGTTGAGATTCATCAAATTACCAAACAGTTTGTTTTGATAACCGATAAAATGTCTAACCGCTGGTAAGCTCTGCGTAAGCTTAGATTTGATTCTTGCAGCTTTCCCCCTTCTTCTTTAGATGTGTTGTGACCTCTGTTGGTGTCAAAATTTCTTATTTACTATTTTGTATCTTTGATGTCACTATCTTGTATTTGCAACTTTTATACAAATACTCTCCCTTTGGATATGATCTCTCCCTGTTTGGATTAATCTGATAATGAATGGTTTCTAATGATAATATGGAAACATTCTCTCCCTTTGACAACAATTCCAAACAAATATTTTACAAATATCTGAAATTTTGTCAACTAATTCCTTCTTTCCATAATATATTCCTTGAATTTCCCTTATCCATTATCAATATAACAATCTACTCTAGTGCTTGGTTCTGATATATACCTTGTTGTATATAGATGTAGCTTTGAGGTTCAGCTTCTGCTTGCATCAATCATGTTTGATATGCTGATAATGTATGGTTGATGTAGCCTTCAGTCCTTTTACTGATTGTTAGACATAGGTTTTACCCCTAGTCTTTTCCTCGGGTACTCAAATGTATCCTTTGGTAGTGGCTTGGTGAAGATATCAGCCAATTGTTCTTTTGATTGCACATATTCAAGTATCACCTCTTTTTCTTGAACTTGTTCTCTCAAATAATGATACTTGATGGCAATGTGTTTAGTCTTCACATGCATGACTGGATTCTTGGAAGTATTTATTGCACTGGTGTTATCACAATAAATTACTACTGGTTCTTTTATATTCATATGCATACCTTCTAGCAGTTGTTTGATCCATGCAATATTTGAGTAGTTTGTAGCAGCGGCAACATATTCTGCTTCTGCAGTAGACTAAGAGATGCATCCTTGCTTCTTGCTAATCCATGTGACAAGTCTGTCACCCATAAAGAATGCTCCTCCAGTTGTTCTCTTCTGGTCATCAATATTTCCAGCCCAATCAGCATTGGTAAACACTTTTAGTTCAAATTTTCCTTCTCTTCTATACCATAATCCAAACTCCTTAGTATTCTTCAGATATCTTAGTATTCTTTTCACAGCAATTATATGTGATTCCCTAGGGTTAGCAGAAAATCTAGCAACAATTCCTACTGCATGTGCAATATCTGGTCTAGTGTGTACAACATACATGAGTTTTCCTATCATGGATCTGTATAGAGTCTGATTTAC
>MU228519.1:1039860-1095544 GCA_018584345.1 Thuja plicata | reverse complement strand
TGTCATCAACAAATATTTCAGCAATCAAAGTGTTTGCATTTGTATCTTCTTTCAAGTAAAGATTATTGTTTTCACTAGTCCTTATGAATCCAATACTTATTAGATAGGAATGAAGTCATTCATACCAAGCTCTGGGAGCTTGCTCTGATACCAATTGTTAGCAATAACTAAGAGGGCGGGGTGAATCAGTGGCCTCAATTCTTTATCCAATTTAAACTTTAATCCACCAATCAATACTTCTCAAATTATTAAGTCCCAACAAGATGCATGCCTTTGAAATATTTGAAACCGATGATGAAAGCATCAAAGTCATTTCAGATTTAAGGGATAAAGAGACTCCAGATATCATTTTGAGCACTGATCAGGATAGTTGTGTAGATTGTAAATCTTTTTCAGATTCTGAATTTTCTAATGAACTATTAAGAGATAGTCCCTCAATTGCTCAAGATTCACATGTTTATGATGAATGTGCTAATGTTTCCCACCCACCCACCAGCAAGTTTCAGATTTGAATGATGATGATAATTTGTAGGAAGGTATTTATGAAGATTCTGATATGAATATGGAAGTCAATGAAAAGATGCAGGATGGTAATCCTTTTGAGAAAAGGAGTATGGATTATGATATGGGATTACCATTGTTTGATCGTGAAGATGTTGAATCTTGTTCTTTTGATGTTCTTGGTTTATCACCTCCTAAAGAAAGTCGAAACCATTTGCATAAGATCCATGATGTCTATGATGAGATTAACTTTGATAGTGAACCGATTGTTGTTCCTTATACTTTCAAGAATGAGCCAGATCATATCCTAAGTGGTGAATTTTTTCAGTATTTGCATAAAGTTCAGTATGCTGATTTTTTCTTTAATGTGCAAACTACTAATGTGGATGGATATAATAATGCTAACCCAAGCAACTTGGCAGATTTTAAGTGTTTTATTTTCTAGCCAGAAGGTGATATTCAGAGATGTGGCATTGAGTCAAGTATTGATAATTATTGCATTGGATTTTAGTTTTTTCTAACTAATGAATGCATCATGCATATGCCACGTACTTTTCAGAATTGGTATCATTTTCATTTTATCTCTCAAGTTTATTATGATGACATTTTTTGTCTTGAGCTAATGGATAATGGAAATAAGATAGGTCAGATGCATGGAAGTGATCATTTCAGCTAATCTTTGATTTATGAAGATGAAAACCAGGTGTATGACATAGGTAAGAGTTGATCTCAGTTTTGGGGCTTCGGGCTTCTTGTAGATAATGAACATATTGTGTAGTCGCTTTCCCTTGCAGTTGGGTGCTTGCTTTTAGTAAGAGGTTTCCCCATTTTTTCAAAAGAGAGGAGTTTTGAGAGATGTTAGTGAAAGGAGAAGAGGAAGGTGAAAAGAGATAAAATCTGATTTATTTTTTTTGGGGTGGTCTGCTTCTACCATGAGATTCTGAAGTTCTCTACATGCCCGCATGGGGCACACATCCATAGTCAGAGCCATTGTTGGTACTCAAAAATACAACAAGGTTTTTGAGTACCTTGATAAACAATTTGCATTATGGCCCCTTAGGAGTACTTTTGAGCCTTTTGCCCAAACGCAATTTTGAAGTTTTTCATGCATATAAGGTGTTCATCACTCTTGTTTAGGCATAAGAAGAAATCCTAGATTGTCTTATTCAAGTTTTGATTCATTTAGTGATGTCTTGTTTTGAGCACTTGTCCTTTTTGCATATGTTGATTATAGTGTCAAATTGTTGTAACTTGCCTACTTTGCATTTGAATATCTTGCATCCTCTTAGGTTTCATGGGTCACTGCTTTGGAAATGTCTTACATGTATGACAAAGAGCTTATGTTTTAAATCCTAAGTCATTTTGAATCCATTTGATAAGTTTTTTAGTTTCCCCAAAGTTGGTCTTGCAAAACTGTCATGTTTCTCTGTTATGCTCAGATTGCTGAATAGCCTACTTTGAGGTTTTCCAAGATGTATCTAGTTGAATGCACTGCATAATTGATTTTTCCCTTGCATTAAAAAATTGGAAGTGTACCTTCCCAAATATTTTCAGGTTCACACCAATCCATTTATCCACTTTGCCAGAGCCTTTCCATTTCCAATTTATTAAGTTTCACTGAATGCGCAGAATCCATAATTAAGTGACCTAGTTTGTGATTTCCCCGTTTGCACACGGTTCAAGGTCAGGAATAATTAAAAGTTTTTCTTCATTGTAGACCTATAAGTGAACTTCTTTGAAGATTTTCAGACTTTGGTCAATCCAGTTGATCACTTTTCTATGCTAATTCCAAATCTAGTTTCTGCATTTTCACTATGTTAAAGTTCATAAAAGTGTTTAAGTGCTAACTTTACATATTAGTACTGGTTGATCAGTTCGTCATTAGAAAAATTTACTTGAACATATTTATTCCATGTATGAAGGTGAATCATATTCTAGAGGTTCATATTTTGAAGGATCATTCTTGATGAGTTTTTGAATTCAAACTTGAAGGAGTTTTTTGCAGTTTGCCAATGCTGAACGAATTGAAGTTTGTAGAATGGTCATTTTAAGGAAGTGATAAATTTTTGTCTGAATGTTGTTTTCAAGAAATTATCATGGAATCATTCTTATTGCAAGTAAATTTACTATCTGACCTGATGGTGAAGCTTCAGAGCATGATTTAGGGATTTTGCAAATGGTCGATCCGAAGGTGTTTCAGCATTTTCACCTACACAGTATTCTGGAAATGCTAGGTTTGATCAGTTTCCCCTTGCACCTGGAGTAGGCTCTGGAGGATCCCTTTTGCATGCATATTTATTAAAGATGAATGAATCTTTTTTCCAAGTGTCAGGGTAGGATTACTTGTTTCAGTCAGTTTTTAAGGCAGGTTCCAGAGGCCAAATATTGAAACTGAGATCAAGTTGTAAAAGGAAAAAAGGTTATTTTCATTTGGTCACCAGTTTGATTAAAACCAAAATACATTTTGGTTTTTTCCATTGTGTCAGAAATACATGGAAATTTGGGATCATTGAGCACAGGGGTATAAAATTTGAAAATGTAGATGAGCGATTTACAGTTTGCAAATGTTAAAGCATAAATAGGGCATGTGAATTATTCAGAGATTGTATGTAATGGTAAATACAAGGCATGAAGAAAGCCGGCATAGAAATATGTTAAAACAATTACCAATCAAAGTGCATATTGCAGGAGTGTATTATTATCTATAGCTACAGTGCAGACGATGATAGTGAAATGTTGGTAAAAGTAAATGCAAATACCAAATGCAACCTACACATAGTTTAAAAGATGAGCATGATGAATTTGTCAAAACAAGAAACCTTTGGAGACCATCAAAGTAAACACCATTGATAGTTGTAAGGTAATTTCCTAAAATCTTTAATATGTTTTCCTTGTCAATGAAGAATGGTCTACGATGGAAAATGTAGAGATTCCTGTGCTAATTGCCAGGAATGATATATTTAAAATTGAAGAGATCAGCGCAGAGCATAAGGAAAACACTAAAATAGAGGTTTAAAAAATACTAAATGGTTTGCGCAATGTTTTTCCTTGGTGTCTACACAGCAATCAAGCTTAATGTATTTGTCTTAATAACCAATGGAAAAGCTAGCGTATGGAATTGAAGGAAGTCTGTGAAATCAACATGGATGCCTATGCAACATATGGAGAAGGGATTTTCATCAAAGTTTTAAGCCAAAGACCTTGTACAATGATAGGTATACATGAAACATTGAAAGGATTTAAATCCAAATACATTTTGTGTAGACATGGAAGAGAGTCTACACAGACATGATACAAAGGAAGCCAGCACATTTTAAAGGAAACCCTGCGCAATGTGTAGGCTATCATCCACGCAGCAATGAAGGTAAATGGTATTAAAAAAAACAATAAAAATGGAGTAAGGAGGAGCCTAGGCCAAAGACTAAGGCCAGTGCTAAATCAAAAACTTATAATCCTTTGAATAAATGCAAAATGGAATACTGAATATAGTAAATGAAAGAGCTGCGTAGACATATGAGGAGAGGCCAGTGCATACCAAAGACATTTTAAAAGTGTTTGAAGCAAATACCATTGGATGGTGTTAAAACCAAAGAATGGAAGGCTACACATTGGAGAACATTGAAGGAGACCATGCATTGGAATAGAGTGCTACACAGATTTGAGAAGAAGAAGCCACACATTGAATAAGGAAACAAAGTTTTAAAAGAAAACATTTGCAAGAAACAAAAAAATTATCATATTTCGGGGGGAATATCTTTCAATTCCACCATTGGATCATGCTCATTTGTGGATATATTTCTGAAAATCTAATTATCTAGATACTCACCGGAGAGATTGTCGAAATTCATCTTGGTTCGTGAGATACAATCGACTGTGTGCAACACTGTCTAAACTGCCCATAACAGTCACAAAATGAATTATCCCACATTTACCAGGCAATGGACTTTTTTTTAATGTTTAAATACAAAGGATCTTGTATTATGAAGTGAATAAAGAACCAAGAGGCTCTTGGCGGGCCCCTTGGTACTGGAGGGTTGCATGTGTAGTGGGACCCCCAAATTTTGGCGCCCAGAATGTAAATGCTTTAAAACCACATGGGAACTTAACCCCACATGCACCCTACAATGAAAATTTCCAATGTTTATAAGGAAGCGCACAAACATATGAAATGTGAAGTACAGCTAGAGGCTATCCACACACAGAGGTGATTGGCACCTCGATTTATGTGCCAGTGACCAAATGGTGACCCAATTTTGTAGAAAAGCGGTGATGTGGCAGACACATGGTGCAGGTGACATGTGGCGGCTAGTCGTGAAGTTGGGAGATAAAATGAGATAACCACCAGAAATCAAGAGATTAAGAGACTAACCATCAAGTTAACTACCAGATGTTAGTCGCTAGGTCGCTAGATGCTTGTAGTTAGTGTGAAAGGATCAAGAGATTAAGAGACTAACTGCAGTCGCGCAGTTGCTAGATCAAAAATGCTAAGTCCCAAACATCAAGATACTTGGAGACTAAGGAGGTCGTCGCCAGATCTCTAGATTAAACCATGGCTAGTGGAAGAATCAAGAGACTTGGAGACTATATGGTGCAAGGTTAACCATAGTTAAAGTGCAGTCAAGGTGCAGTTAGGTGAAGTCTTATAGAGACTTAGAGACTAAGGTTAGTCTCCAAGTCTCCCCACAAACTCAAGGTCAACAAAATTATCAAGAGACTTACAGACAATGAGAAAAAGAGAAATAGGGTTAAGGATGAGTTTACAAACTAGTTAAAAATAGATAATCAGTGCATGACACATGTCAAATTCTGGTGGAATCTAGGGAAAATATGCTGAAAATGAAGATTTTCAAAGGCAAAAATGCATGGGAATTCAAAAGTTAAAATGAATTTAAAAGTCAAAGTCTGTGCAAAAATCTGATTTGCAAGTGAATGAGACAAATTTTGAAAAGATTAAAATATAATGAGCAACATTAGGGTATTATATTTTTCATAGTCAGTGCAATATTTTATTTCAAAAACTTAACAGTGAAGCATTCCCAAAGGATTTGTAAACAAAGAATGGAAAATCAGATTTTGCAAACGAGATCAGATTTGAGAAATATTTTCTCAAGGAATGAAGATCAGATTTTTAAAGTCAGGAATTATGTAGAGGATAAGAATTAGATTTTAAAAAAGATAGATGGAGTTAGACATTAATGAAATCAATCATATTTTGAAGACTTTGAAGGGGCAAAGAAAATCGGATTATTGAGATCACCAACAGAGAAAAGGTAGATTTTGAAAAGGTAAAATGAGTTCAGATTTTATGGAAAAAAGAAGAGAGATAAGTGCAGATCAGATTGCAAACAAGAGGGACAGGTGTGAATTACTCAAAGATTTTAGGGTTTCTTATGTTCCTATTTCTTTCTTTCTTTTCTCAGTTTCAGGGGTTCCTGTCCCTGTCTTCTGCTCAGCTTGGGGGTTTCAGACTGTGTTCTGTCTCTCTTTGCCAGAAGTTTCAGAATAGGTTTCCAAGTGATTTTCTGTAATATTCTCTCTTCCATGCATAGACAGTATTTTGTTTCCTTTTTGTCTCAGACAAGAACATCATTGTAAAAGGTATTTTTTGCTTGTTTATGAATGAAAATTCAGTATTGTTGTTGATGATTATCAAAGTTGTCTCCATATTGTTTCTAAATCATATAAACTAGAGCATTAAGGGTGTTTTAGTTTTATCTATTGATTGATCAGCAAATAGAGTTATTCAAAGGATAACTGTGATTTAGGAGTTTTTTTCAGACTTGCATGAGTTGGGATATCAAGGGTATTGCCAATCTTGTCTTTCTAGTGGATGTTGGTTATGTACTATCTATTCCAGGGTCTCTTTCAAGGAGAGGGTTAAATTATTTGAGTAGAAAAGTTGCATATCTGAACACACAAGTGGATAAATAAGTAGAACTTGATTGTTGAGGTTTTTTTTATGTAAGGAATATGATCATATCAAACAATGTTGTTTCCTTTTGTTCATGATCATCTTTGCAATGTCATGGTTGACTCTATTGCCAATAGGATAAGGCACTGGTTTATGCAAGATCAGGGATGTTACAGAGATCCATAAATTCAAAACATAAACTAAAAACCATTTCCATTTCATGTTACTAGGAGTTAAGTTTTCTCTGTTTTTTAGAATTACTTTATGAAAGTTGAATATTGAATAAGAGTTTATGAAATATCAAGGTATTAGTTACCTAAGAGTCTGAAAAATATTCCACAGTTATATATCTGCAAGTTTGTAGTTGTCAGAAAGGAGTCATGTATGTGCAAATAAGGCAATACCCACCTGAGTGATTTGGAGCTTGAAGAAGGAGGATATTATCCAATCCTCATCAATTAGCCTTTCTCTTGCATAAAAAGGAGTTTGCATTCAATTATATTGTCATTTTATGGTTGTGCTACAAGAAAAAGAGCTAACATACCCGACCCCACCCTGCCAAGAATCCCTGATGACTCATGTCTGCCATAATGAAATAGCCTATGAAACCATCCATGACACACACAAATAGATACCGAGAGCCATACTAGATCAGCTTGTTATCCCAAGAAATGGATTTGTCTAAGATAGTATGATCATTAAAAACTCGGATAAGAGCCTCTATGTCGATTTGCGGTGTTGTATCATACTATATCTTCTCTCCTACAAATGGAATCTGCAGATTCATGTATACATCCTTGGGAGTGATGGTCATCTCCTTGATTAGAAGGTGGAATGTATTATGCTCACTATGGAATCACTCCACCAATGATGTCAACAAACCATGGTTCACCTGAATGTCAGGCATCTGGGTCAACCATCCCAAACCACAGTCTCTCAAGTGGCTCCTCTAATCATTTGATAAGTTCCTCACCAACCACATGGTGGGAGGATATGTAGAGTGAAACTAAATATATGGAAACCACACCTTTAAGAAGACAATCAGTAAAAATGCATCAGTAACAGAGTTAAAAGCAAGCTACATTCTCCACACAGTGCTCAAACAAGCTGACAACAAGGATAAGAAATTAGAAAAACATGCAATCAACAAAGGAATTTTTCAAAAAAAATGTCATTGTTACCCATACAAAAAAAGACATTTTTACCTTCACTGGCATCAAGACTCATACAAGTCAAGATTAGGGCTTCCACGACAAAATAGTCTCATATGAAAAACTAACAGAGTCATGCGACACTAGTTGTTTGGTTAAAGGTTATCATATGACTAACGGGTGACTCCCCGATGAAAAATCCTATGGGCTGATACAATGAAAGATTTTTTGCTATTTTTTTGTACGAGCCCTCTCACCAGCTTGTATGACGAACTGGGACCCAATGACTACAAACATTAGAAAACATGGAAAAATCCACCAAAAACATTAAAAATTAGATGTAAAGGTCAAGTTTTTTAGTTACTTACTGGAGGTGGGTAGTTTGGCAGTCATTCTTGCCTTCGCATGTGCTTGAATTGATGCTTTGACACTGAAACCACCATTTTTGATCAGAGAAGCCTTCTCAAATTTCAAACTTGGACAGTGAAAATGATTTAAAATGACCCCGCAGGGCCTTATATAGGTTTTAACCTAATTTTTGAAAATGCTCTGATGAATGTGAAAATTGCACTCTTGGCTAATTTGATGGCTCTATATCCATTTTTGGGACCGAAATTGAAATCCGATCACATTTTGATAGTCAAAAATGCAAATTAAATTTTTTTCTTAAATGCAGTTGATCGTTGACACTTTCCTCATAGAATTCCACTTTGAGATTAATCCTAATTGATTCTATCAAGCACTTCCCACTTTAATCTAAAAATTCAACCTTGGTTAATGCTTGGTCAACATTAGTCAACCAAACCTCAAATCAAGCTCGCACCTTATTCCCTCGATGCTTTTCAATCTATCATGCTTCTAGCTCCTCGCCTCATTTTGATTTTGATCCCGAGGGGGCAGTAACATTACATCAATAATTTGATTCACATCAACAAGTTTAATCTCTATGGGTAGAAGGGGTCCACATAAAAAACCAAGGTCTCTCCAAGTGATTTCATTACTTCAAATCAAGTCACTTGGATATCTAGGGGCATATTAGATTCATCACACAACATCAATCTGATAATACCTCTTAATCAGGTAATTTTCTTCATCATGACCCATATCAAGTCAATTATCTCAAGCAATCGATCAAATGGAAATCAATCTCATCGCAGCACATCAGTTTTATTCTTCATTCAAACCAATCTGAAATTAGGAAATCTACTTGAAGGATGAACATTTAGTTTCATCACTTCACATCAAGCTGAATGCTCAAACTCTTCTATCAGTCTTCACTCAATCAAGCTCAAAGCTGATATTTCTAGATCTCCCTATCAGTCTTTGTTAAATCAAGTTCGGAGCTGATATATTTAGTATTAAATCGATCTCTGTTCAATCAAGTTTTGAATCAATTATGATCTATGCGATAGTTTCATCACTTCACATCAAGCTATTTCCTAATCTTTCATCAAAAGTTCTTTGAATCAACGTGCTGCTCACACGTCAATTCAAAGAGGGGCAAATGTAATCACCTAAAATTGGTCTAGCAAACCTGTAGCCCCTATTTTTAATTAATTGGTCTTAATAAATCTTAAATCAAAGACATTCATTTCTAGACCCTAATTATGAAGCATTTAATCAAATTTGCTTACATAATTTTAACCATGACTTGTTGAAAAAAATTCCTAAACCAAAAGCCTCAAATCACTTAATTGCTTAAACTATTGAATTTAATTAAAATTCCTAAATATCTTTTAATTAAAGCAACCCATTCACACATCCTCACACATGTATGAGAACATTTAAAATCAAATAAAGCAATTAAAGGGGAAAATACCAAATTTGTCTCATCTTACAGGATTGACCAATTAGATGCACTTCACTTGGATCAAGCACACATGGATTGAGGGAAGTTTCATCTCAACCAATCTTCCTAGTTGAATCTTGACCATCCATCCCTTGTAATTTCCTATAAAAGGATAGCTCCCTTTACTCATTCATAATAGGCAATCTTGAGAGTAGATTTATAATGCTATTTTTTCTCTAAGGTTCTTATGCACTCATAGCTCTTACTTTCATAGTAGTTTACTTGTATATGCATTTGTAGTTTCAATTCTTAATATTAATGGAATCTTAGTTTCTTTTATCATTTAATGGTAGATACATTGCTCATATCCTTGGTAGCTTACACTTTCCTTTTAGCTTCATTCTTCATGATTACTATGCATTTAGCTTCCTTGATCATGCATTTAATTAGATTTTTTAGAGAAAAGTATGCAAGTATATGCATATTTCTCATTCTTGCATTGAATCTTCCATTTTGAGTTATTCAAGTCACTGATTCTCCATGTTTAATCTGATGGGCATTTATGAGAATCACACTCGCTTCAACTAGGAAGCAATAGACCGATTTCAAGGGTGTTTGTACAATGCTTTGATTCTTATTTTTATGCTAATCCCTCTTGATGTAATGGTGTATTTAAGTGTTTTTTTATAGATTTGATGACACATTTACCACACACATACAATGTACATTCTTGTAGATGTTTTAAACACTGTATGTTGACTTCCAGACATAACTGCATTAATCCTTCCTGATAAAAATAATAACGTTATTTATTATGTTCTTGTGCTTTATCACCCATTCTTACCAGCATGAAAGGACATTCTTCTTTGATTAAGATGGGTTTTCATATATTTTGTATAACTCTGATGTTCTTCGATATGAACTACTCCAACATATGGTATAGTTTATTTATATGCAAGTAACCTGACTACCCATCATGATAGATTTTAAATATGTTCCTTATCACTTGGCCCCAACTAATCTCCTTGTGAGTATCTTAAAGAAATGAGGGTTTCCTTTGTTGTTTTAATAAAACAAATTTCAAATACAGTTTCTCTTGATATGCTTGTCGCTCCCATTCGTTGTCATTGATGCTTGTTTAATGCTCAATTATCATTTTTGATGTCTATGAAATCTTATAACTACTCATTGTAGTTGATAATTGTTTCTTTACTTCCTTTTTGACCTAGTGACATCCTCATGTATTGAGTGTAACTATTTTAATCAAACAGATATGCTTTTCATCCTTCAATTGATCCGCATACATTATCATTATAAAGCATCATTTAAATATCATTGCTTTAAATCTACCCTTTTTAAATGTAAATGATATATTCTCTATAGTTGTACCATTCATTTCCTTTTCCACATATACTTTAATACTCAAAATGATTCAGTAACCATCAACACCACCCTCAACATCCAATTGTACTTTTATTATTTTGTATTGGAAATAACAATACACAATTTTTAATTAATTATTTTATGTTCTAAAAACATATATGATTGTTTTGGCTATACATTAGGAACATTTTTATTGTAAACCTTCTTCCTGCATGTCAGAGAAACTTGTCAATTTAAAAGATCTAATTCAAATTTTGTTCCTTCTTGCTTTTTGCTTTCCTTCTTTCATCTGCATAAATAGTAGTCATTAATGGGCAATTTGATTCACCATTGCTCAGTAATCAGTGACTTACACTACTCTTTATGATCCTTGCAAGTACATCTAGAGGTGGAGTCTATTCTTTTGCTAGCTACTTCAACATCAACAGTCTATCATTCAAGCTAGGCAATGGTGGATCACCCTATCTCTTTCTCTTGACTTCTATTCATACATTCATTATTTTCTTATACATTTCTTTTAAGAGTTTGTCCCATGGCTTGTGTGGGTTTCATACTTCTCTCTTGTATAAAAATAACTCAAATATATGTATATTTTATTGGTAAAATACATTTGTACATCAATGGAATGTTCTCTTTTTCTGCATTTTACTTTTCAGTATAAAGTCATTAATCTAAAACTAGAAATTCTAAAATGTACCTTTCACCTTTAACTACACACGCTATCCAAGATCTGCCAATTTGAGCTGAATGCAAAAAATTGGTACCAACAGCTATATTCCCCCATGCCCAAACCTATAGGAGCATCGTGAATCCCACACTCTTCCCTACATGTCAACTACCATGGTAAAAAATAATGTGTAAATATCTACATGACTCAGCCAACATCAGCCTCCCTGAAGCCATTAGTTTTCCAATATCCACTACCTCTACCAGCATCGAGATCAGTCCCAAATTTAATCCTCTCCCACCTACATCAAGGAAAATTTAGCCCCCAACCAATCCACACATGTAAAATTGCACGAGTCATGCTACCGTAGCTTGATCTAGAAACTTGTCCAATGCCTCTACATATGACACATGCTAAGCTACCACTGTTGGACCCCTAATCAAAAGTTGAAAGATTTTGTAGATGTCCAATCATCTCCCATGTCACAAGATGGAATAGAAATATCTCTCATCTATAATTCTCGCATATAAATGTCATCATAGCCATATATGTCCTAACATGGGGCATCCGAGAAAGATACCCCAATCCCAACCAATCCACTCTCGCCTAGTCACCAATGTAAAATAGTCTCCAACCCGCAGCATTGTTGCATGCCCCTCCCTATAAAATAGTGTGTTTATGGACCACTGCATCCATATAACCCCCATCAGTTAGACACATGTACTTTTCATTTCCCCTCCCCCCTTTCTGATGCAGAGAGTCTTGGGTCTTGAATCAAACTATCTTCCTAAGTTATTTTCTAAGCTCTTTGAACCATCCAATGGTTCTTCCTTTGCTTATTCTCCTCCAATTTCCCAAGGTGTTAAAGGAATTATCTTAGGGCTCCTTCCATGGCCTTTCTTCCCAAAACAATCTTCACTTTTCTAGGATATCCAATCTCCCTCTCCAAGATCCTTTTTGGTGCAGTGCACCCATGACTGTCACTGATTGACTATCACTTTGCAAGATTTAAGTTTGTAATAGATGGATTAATCTTAGAGGATCATCCTATTTTGGTTGTGGATCCATATGTTTTTTCAAGGATCTCTTAGGCAATATTATGAGCCTAGAGATGCCTTAGTCCATTTGGATCATTCATTTAGGCTTAAGTTGCTTTAAGTCTGATTTTATGTTTTTAGGAGTCCTAAGTATTAAATTTTTTGGATCCATGTAATTTTTGTCATATTATGTCAAGTGGGTAGGTTTGGATCCAATCCAAAAGTCTTCGAGTGCAAAAAGACAAGATTTTGGCAAATGTTGCAAAAGTTGTCAAAATATTGCTCATGCAACTTCCAAAAGTTGCTCGAGAGTTGCAAGAAGGAAGCCCAAAAGTCATAGGGAATTTTGGATCAATTTTACTTCACATATGAAGTGTTTTTAATTTCTTATTTCGAACCAAGATGGTTAGAAGTTCTGTATTAGAGTTTTGATACATTTGGAATGGAAGATAAAGAGTTTTTCTGAGCATTTATGAGTTGTACGGCCGTGTCTGGTGTGATCTTTGAAAAATAAGTTGATTTTTTGAAGGCCCTTTGTGTTATTTTTACTTTCCAATTGGTTTTAAGTTGTCTAGTTTTGGTTTGAGGTTTTTTTAATTCAGTTTTCCAAAAATAGTCTAGAAAGAGGCTTGTTAGAAGCACATTTCTCCAATGGATTCCTAACTTACATTTTGTCTGGTGGAATTCACTAAGATCCTAGAAAATGCAAGTTAGGATGGTATATTTAAGGATTATAAAATCTCAAAATATTTCTTGAAGGGTAAAGCCCTCATGCATCAAGCCCTAGGATGAACATCTCAATGTATTCAGCCTAGAATGAAGATGAATGAAGTGTTGTGTTAAATAGATATTCTAGTGGAATGAACTAAGGGTGTATTTGAGTTTTGGGGAGTTATTTTAAGAGTTATGAAGCACTGTATCAATTCCATGCACCCAATTTCTAGTACTTGCTTTGATATCCAAGCCTAATTTGGCCAATTAGGTTTGTGAACTTGGTGAGTGTTAGGTGTTGCTGGAGTGGAGTTGGAACCTAGGGATTTGTGGTTTGACATAACTTCCAAAAAGGTATTTATATATAACCTCAATTTTCTAAAAGGTGATCAGGAAGAAAAGTTAAGTTCAAAAAACTACCTAGATAGACCTACAAGGACTTCTAGGACAGTCCTAGATAGGTACTATACGACAGTTGGAGGACCAAAACAAAGGGTGATTCTTAGTCCTTATGACATAAGTAAGGTGTCCCAATAGAAAATTGGTGTTGATGAATTCACTGGTGAAGACTTCTAGTTTGTGGCTTGAAATAGGGCTAGTGTCCCTAAAGCCCAAAATTGCAAGATCTTGAATTGAATGGTATTCAATTGGGAAGGGTCAGTAATTAGCTCTACCACCTTGAATAGGTAGAAGGAATTGTGTAAATAAGGATCAAGGATCCAAGGAGAGAGTAAGTTGAGTTGGGTGTCTCAAGGAAGAGAAAGGACCAAGTCCACACTTCTTGTTGTCACCTCTGTATTAGGTGGTATCAGAGCCTAGAAAAGCTCTTGGGAACAAGTATGACAGAGAAAGTTTATGATACTGATGGAGAGATCCCTTTGAGGGTCACCAACATGGAGCTATCCAACATTGTGAGGGAGCAGGAAGCTAAGAACAAGAAGATGGAAGCAGAAATAGAAAAATTGAAGAGTTCTTAGACAAGTAGAACTACTGGTGATGATTCAGAATCAGACCAAGAAGAAGAAGAAGAAGAGGAGACTGAAATAGAGAGGACAAGGGTGCCATAAGAGAAAAGGATCTTAGAATCTTTGGAGAGAGTGGGTAGGAGAGATAATAAACCAAACCTACCAATGTTTATGGGAAAGATGGACCTTAAGGAATGCATGGATTGGGTAGAGGCCCTAGAAAATTATTTTGAGTGTGAAGATATCCCTATCTCACAAAGAACAAAGATTTCCAAGTAAAAAATGAAAGGACCTGCACTAAGTTGGTGGAACTTCCTACAAAGGGAGAGGGTAGAGAAAGAAAAAGACCCTATAACCACATGGAATAAGATGTTGAGAGAAATCAAGAAACAATTTGTTCCTGAAGATTATGAGGTAAATATACATAAGAAGTTACAAAATCTGAAGCAGAAGGATCTTGATGTGGGATCTTACACTGATGAATTCCACAAGATCTCAATGAAGACAAAGACCCCTGAGAGTGAGAACAAAAAATTTCTAGATACATGAATAGGATTAAGTACAGTATTCAGGATGAACTAATTTTAATTTGTCCCCAATCTGTACACCAGTGCTATCAGAGGGCTATGAAGATTGAAGAGAAATAAAAGAGGAGAGGAGAATAGAACAGTAGAGGAAGGGGGAATAGTTTCAAAGGTAGAGGAAGGTTTCAAGGAAGAGGATCATCTCCAAGACCATAGGGAGAATCCAATCACCAAGAGTATGGCAGAGAGCAGAATCATAGAGGTAATTTTAGAGGGGGTAGAGGCAATAGCAGAGGAAGGTCAGGAGATAGAATTGCCTTTATGTTCACTAGAAAGTGTTTCTCCTGCAATCAAATTGGTCACCAATCTTTTAGATGCCCAAACAAGGTGAGTACATCAGGAGGAGATAGGAGAGTCCAACTCACCCAAGATGAGGACTGTCAAAGCATGACTTCCTATCACACCACTACATCCAAACCTACAGACCCTGAGCAAGGAGAGTGCATAATGTTCAATAGAACACTCTTGAAGGTGCCAACTCCCAAGTAGCCCCCACAAAGGAAGAGTCTATTTAGAACTCATTGCAGGGTACTTGGTAAGATTTGCAAAGTTATTGTTGATTCTGGTTCTACAGAGAATTTAGTTTCTAATGCAATGATAGATAAGATTGGTTTGAATAAAATACCCCACCCAAGCCCTTATAAAGTATCTTGGCTTAATAAAGACTAACAAGCTTTGGTAGATGAGCAATGTTGGGTAGAATTTCAAGTAGGAAAATACAAAGATAAAGTCTTGTGTGAAGTTGTGAATATGGATGCATGCCACCTTCTCCTAGGAAGACCTTGGAAATATTATGTTGATTCTCAACATGGGGGTAAGAAAAATGTGTATACCTTAACTAAAAATGGGATTAGTTACACTATGACACCCCTCCCTGATTCTGAGAAAGACAAAGATTTAACAAACAGTGTTACCTTAGTGGGAGAGAAGGAATTTTTGAAAGTCCTTAAGGAAAGAGACACACCTTTTTTTTCCATCATAGTAAATCCCAAAATAGAGTCCAATAGGATACCAAAAGGTCAAGAACCTCAGAGAAGTGTTGGCCCCAAAGAAGTACAAGATTTGTTGAAAAAATACAAAGGAATAGTTGTAGACAAGAGTACTGATGTCTTTCCACCACAAAGGGATATTAGCCACTGTATATACCTCATACCTAGTTCTACCTTGCCAAATAAGCCTGCTTACAAATTGACCCCTAACCAAAATGCATAATTTGCAAGACAGATTCAAGAGTTGATGAAGAAAGGCTTCATTAGGAAGAGCATAAGCCCTTGTGTAGTCCTTGCATTCCTAGCACCTAAGAAGGAGGGTACATGGAGGATATATATAGACTCTAGATCCATCAATAGGATAACCATCAGATATAGATTTCCTATGCAAAGGATAGAAGATCTCATGGATTGTCTAGGACGAGCAAAATATTACTCAGAATTTGATTTAAAGAGTGGGTATCATCAAATTAGGATCAGAGAAGGGGATGAGTGGAAGACAAATTTCAAAACCAATGAGAGGTTTTTTTAATGGGTAGTGATACCCTTTGGTCTGATCCTAGTACCTTTATGAGGTTTATGAATGAGGTCCTTAATCCTTTCATAAATCACTTTGTTGTTGTTTATTTAGATGACATGTTGATCTTTAGAAAAGATAAAGATGGGCATTTGATACATCTTGATATGGTAATGAAGAGACTACATGAAGAAAAGTTGAGGATAAATTTGGGAAAATGTGTGTTTATGCAAGAAGAACTGATATTTCTTGGCTTTGTCATCTCCAAGGGTAACTTGAAAATGTATCCTTCCAAGGTTGAAGTCATATTGAATTGGCCCACTCCAAAATATTTTAGTGAGGTCAAAATTTTCCATGTGCTAGGTAGTTTCTATAGGAAATTTGTAAAGAATTTCAGTGGGGTGAGTGGGCCAATGATAGATACTATCAAAGGGGGAAGGAAATGCAATTTTGTATGGACTGATACTGCAGACAAATCCTTTGAATATCTGAACACAATAATCTCTCAACAACCTATCTTAAAACTTCCTAATTTTCTTAAGGTGTTCACCATTGAATGTGATGCTAGTAAGAGAGCTATTGGGGGTGTTCTCAGTCAAGAAGGGATACCTATGGCATTATTTAGTGAAAATATTAATGAATCTAAGAAAAAATACTCTACATATGATTTGGAGATGTATGCTATGGTCCAATCACTGAGGAAGTGGAGGCATTACTTATTGCCAAAATAATTTATTGTATATACTGACAATCATGCATTGAGTTTTCTCAACAGGCAGGAGAAAATAAACCATAGACACCTCAAATGGATGCAGTACTTGCAAGTATTCACTTTCACCATAGAGAAAAATAAGGGGGTAGCTAATAAGGTAGCTGATGCATTGAGAAGAAGGAATTTGAATATACAAGAAGTGACCTTGGAAAGTGTAGGTATCTCTATCCTCAAGGACATGTATCCCAATGATGAAGACTTCAAAGAAATTTATAAAGTTTGTTTGGAACTAGGATATAGATATCACACTGAGTTTGAAGAATATATGATTCAAGAAGGATTGTTGTTTAAAGGGAGTCAATTGTGCATCCATGATTGCTCCATGAGGGAGAACATCATAAAAGAGAAACATTGTGTATTTCTATCAGGCCACTTTGGTCTTGACAAGACACTTGAGCTAGTAAGAAGATTCTACTTCTGGCCCAAGATGCAGATTGAGATAAGGAGATTTGTGGAGTGTTGTCTAATTTGTCAAAAAGCCAAAGGCACCAGTTCAAATGCAGGCTTGTACACACCATTACCCATTCCTAGCAAACCTTGGGACTCCATCAGCATGGATTTTGTATTGGGTCTTCCAAGGAAAAAGTTAGGATATGATAGTGTTTATGTGGTTGTAGACACGTTCTCCAAGATGGCACACTTCCTACCTTGTAAGACTACACATGATGCCTAAAGTATTGCAGGGATATTCTTCAAGGAGATTGTAAGGCTCCATGGTTTACCACTCACCATTGTTTCAGACAGAGACCCCAAGTTTTTGGGACATTTTTGGCGTACCTTATGGAAAAGACTTGGAACAAACCTAGCTATGTCATCTTCTTACCACCCTCAATCAAATGGATAGACTGAAGTCATCAACTGATCTTTGGTAAACTTGCTAAGATGTATGACAAAGGAGAATGGAGTGGCATGGGACTCAATCCTTCCACAAGCAGAGTTCTCCTATAATGATTCTGTCAACAGAAGTTCAGGACTTATTCCTTTCCAAATTGTCTATAGATCCCACCCTAGGGGTATCTTGGAACTAAGAAACATCCAAAATTTTGGCCAAATGAGTGCCCAAGCTGAGGATTTTTCAGAGGTACTGAAGAACATTCATCAACAAGTGAAAGATAGATTGAAAAAAACCTCTGAGAAGTATAAAAAAGAAGTACATGTCAAGAGGAGAGATGTCCAATTCAAGGTTGGAGACATGGTTATGGTTCACCTGAAGAAAGAAAGACTACCCAAGGAAAATTACACCAAGCTGATGATGAAAAATATTGGCCCCTTCATAATCTTGAAGAAATGTGGAAATAATGCATATAGAATTGAATTACCTTCAACCATTGGTTTATCCCCCATTTTCAATGTAGCTGGCCTATATCCATACAAAGGTCCTATTACTGATGTCTCCATTGTAGATGCTCAAGATATGCCATAGGACAAGGAGCTACAAGATCTACCTAAACCACCAACACAAGAGATTGACTATATACTGGACAAGAGGATAGCCAAACAAACCAGGAGGTCTACTTTCTATGAATATCTAGTCAAATGGAAACACCATTCAGTGAAGGATGCTACTTGGTTGACACATGAAGATATCAAGAAGACTGGTTTCAATCTAGAAGATATCCCAAATCAAGGGACTTGAGATAATTTTGTCTTGGGGAGTATGGTGCAGTGCACCCATGACTGTCACTTTGAAAGATTTGAGTTTGTAATAAATGGATTGATCTTAGAGGATCATCCTATTTTGGTTGTGGATCCATGTTTTTGGTCAAGGATCTCTTGGGCAATCTTATGAGCCTAGAGATGCCTTAGTCCATTTGGATCATATGTTTAGGATTAAGTTGCTTTAAGTCTAGTTTTATGTTTTTAGGAGTCTTAAGTATTAAATTATTTGGATCCATGTAATTTTTTTCATATTATTTCAAGTCGATAGGTTTTGATCCAATCCAAAAGTCTTCGAGTGCAAAAAGACAAGATTTTTCCAAATGTTGCAAAAGTTGTCAAAATGTTGCTCATGCAACTTCCAAAAGTTGCTTGAGAGTTGCAAGATGGAAGCCCAACAGTAATAGGGAATTTTGGATCAATTTTAATTCACATATGAAGTGCTTTTAAGTGCTTATTTTGAACCAAGATGGTTAGAAGTTCTGTATTAGAGTTTTGATGCATTTGGAATGGAAGATAAAGAGTTTTTCTGAGCATTTCTGAGTTGTACGGCTGTGTCTGGTGTGATATTTGAAAAATGAGTTTATTTTTTGAATTCCCTCTATGTTATTTTTACTTTCTAATTGGTTTTAAGTTGTCTATTTTTGGTTTGAGGTGTTTTTGATTCAGTTTTCCAAAAATAGTCCAGAAAGAGGCTTGTTAGAAGCACATTTCTCTAATGGAGTCCTAACTTGCATTCTGTCTGGCAGAATTCACTAAGATCCTATAGAATTCAAGTTAGGATGGTATATTTAAGGATTCTAAAATCTTATAAGATGGCTCGAAGGTTAAATCCTTCATGCATCAAGACCTAGGCTGAATATCTCAATGTACTCAGCCTAGAATGAAGATGAATGAAGTGTTGTGTTAAATATATATTCTAGTGGAGTGAAATAAGGGTGTATTTGTGTTTTGGGGAGTTATTTGAAGAGTTATGAAGCACTATATCAATTCCATGCACCCAATTTCTAGTACTTTCTTTGATATCCAAGCCTAATTTGGCCAATTAGGTCTGTGAACTTGGTGAGTGTTAGGTGTTGTTGGAGTGGATTTGGAACCTAGGGCTTTGGAGTTTGACATAACTTCCAAAATGGTATCTAGCTATATCCTCATTTTTCTAAAAGGTGATCAGGAGGAAAAGTTAAGTTTAAAAAACCACCTGGACATACCTATAAGGAATTCTAGGACAGTCCTAGATAGGTACTGTACGAAAGTTGGAGGACCAAACCAAAGGGTGATTATTAGTCCTTATGACATAAGGAAGGTGTCCCAATATAAAATTTTGGTTGGTGAAGTTACTGGTGAATAATTCTAGTTTGTGGCTTGAAATAGGGCTAGTGTCCCTAAAGCCCAAAATTGCAAGATCTTGAATTGAATGGTATTCAATTGGGAAGGGTAAGTAAGTAGTTCTACCACATTGAATAGGTAGAAGTAATTTTTTAAATAAGGATCAAGGATCCAAGGAGAGCATAAGTTGAGTTGGCTTTCTCAAGGAAGAGAAAGGACCAAGTCCACACTTCTTGTTGTCACCTCTGCATTACTTTTCCTTCACTTCCTTTGTCAAGCACCCAAACCCTTGCACTTACGATCTTCCCATTGACTTGTAGAAACCCATTTTTGGATTTGATTCACCTTATTTCCACTATATATCATGCTCCTATTTCCTTTGGTTCTACTCCAAGAATCCCACAATCTGACCTTGTAGGAAATAGGCCTAATAGAGACCTAATTGCTTTAGCCCTAATTCATGATTTTTTGGGGTATCTTTCTCAAATTTACTACATAACCCTAAAATATATTAATATTTTTGGATACCCTTTATCCTCTTCCTTGAAATACTACAAAAAAATTTCTTGGTCCTTGTTTTTTAGGTCAACTCATAGGAGTCCAAATTAGGTATTCCTGGGTCTTAACCAACCTATGTCAGAGATCTAACAAAAATTCTTCACCATTATATTAGGATAAATACACAAACACTTGGAATAGGTCTTTTTTGACCTAAAATATTCCTTCCCTTCACATCTAACACACCCACACACCTACATTTGTATATTATATCCACATTTCCTTGCATCAAGCTTGTCACATTTCTCATGCCAAGCCTAGGGCTTTATGGGAAAAATGGTGTTTCTACTTCCACAACTCTACCACCTGAAAAACCTTCTAAAATTCAACCTATCCTAACATTCCCCAAAGATTCATAATTTTTCCATGGAGGAATGCCATAATTTAGGGCCTTTTGCATGCAAACCCTCGACTTGGGGATTTACAGACCTGTTTGGAATCAAACTAACACAACTCCTATCTATGAAGACTTCGGGACTTCAAATAAAATAAAAAGTAAATTTAAAACATCATACTATACCACCATGCCCTGGGATTACTTCTACTAATCTGTATAGAGTCGTACACTACTCTTAAAATAGCAATTAACAAAAGAAAACACAGTAATTGGAGAGCAAAACTTAACTTTTCATTCCCAAACTATCAACAACCTCTGCAAATCAGTTCCAAGGAATTTTGAACTCCCTTAGAGAATTTCCAACCACATGTAATGACCCATGGAACCATTGAGCACAATTTTGTAAAAATTGCTCACAAAAATGTTGCAAAGTTGCAAAGTGCAACTTTTGCAACTTTTGCAACTTTTACATCTTTTGCAATTTTGCAAATTTGAACAAGATTTTGGAATCAATGAGATTCAAACCTACACTAAACACTTCAAAAATATCCCTAAACAACTTAGGTGACCTCCTGGAACATGGACATGACATGAACATGAAGGACTACACTAGGGCTTATAACATTTCCACGCGGCTTATTTCAAAACACAACAAAAATGATGGACCTTATAGGTCATCCAACACCAAACTATACTAGATTTCCTTAAGGCTTCCAAGACATGATTAAATTTCCTCAAAGGCTTATAAAAAATGACTATGGCTTATGAACCACTTGTGCCCCTGCACCACTTTCTCCATTTCTTACTAAGTCCCTTTGTTTCTTCTAAACCCTTTTTTCCCTTCATTCTTGTTGGATTTCTATAGCCCCTAAGACAGTTTGGAAGACATACATTCCCTTTGTACTTCTCTTTTTATCCCCCATCTTCCTGTGGGAATGCATTCCTACCAAATATGGATTGGTAAGTTCACATTCTCGGTGATCCTTTCTACAATCTCACCGATGCGGGAACGCATTACTACAGTTTCCCCAAACTTTACATTGATCTCGCCAACTACCCCCCTAAACCTACTTTGGTGGGAACGTGCCTGAAATTATTTCTTTATAATGAGACCCCATGGGAACTTGGATTTCCTAACCCTAAAATGTAATAAATTCTAAAAAATGAATTGCAATGCAGGGTTTTATGAATCCTACATCTATGTCCTCCTGTCGGTGATCTCGCACCTACCTCACCACGTCCACACAGTACCTCACTAGTCCAAACTCTTCCATCTCCCAAGATTTAAAAACTCTCTCAAAAAGTGCTCTAAAATCTCAATTATATCCTAATTCTCAAAGCCTAGGGTGCAAATGAATAGTAAAATGACCCATTTTTTCTTATATGGGCCCCTCATTTTCACCTTCCCATCCTCTAAGAGGCTTATTTTCATGTCTTTTCTTCCCGAGAACTCCTTTTGAACCCTATATTTGTCCTTGGACTATTTTTTCTTAGTCCTTTCTTCCTTCCCATTAAGGAAACAATTCTTTCAAGATGCGGCCTAGGCCCCTTATTCTTTCTCATCCACCTTCTCAAGGGGCCATCACCCTGTCTAACTATACACCATTCCTTGCAGTTAACAAGGCAACTTTTTTCTCTTATTATTCTTTTTGTCGTTAAAACTTTAAACATCTTTGAAATAACATTATTCTAACTTCATTTTGAAGAGGGGCAAAATGTAGACACCTAAACTTGATTAACTAAAATTAATTAAATTTTGTTCTTTCCTACACGTTATTAATTAAATAATTACTTATTATTTAATTAATTTATGTTAACCTTCTAGCTTAATTAATTTAATCAATTACTTATATCCCAATTAATCTAATGTAAATCCATAACAATTTAATTAATTAAATCCCCTTTCCTCCACTTGGAATCAAATAATCCATTTAAGCACATGGCTCTTAACTTTAACCTTCACCTAACCACTCTCCAACCACTTCAACCCTAGTTACAACTCAACCCAACCCACTTGCACACACTAATCTCCACTTAATTAAGTACACTTGATTACTTAATTAACCCTCCATTCATTCTCTCTCCTCACATCACATCCTCCTAATGAGCCCACTTTCCCACTAAACCAAGCCTAATCCTCTCTTAATCATTTTCACAATCCTAATCAAAAGGCTTAGAAAACCAAAGTCAACTTTGATCCCATCACACTCTGATCTCCATCCACATGTCATAAAGTCTTCCTTAAATGTCCTTACATCCTCTTACACATTTGTCCCCTCCAAGGAATATTTTATTTCTTCTTCCCACTTCTCCAAATCCCTTCACATCCTCCAACATTCCCTTCACACTCCCCAAAATGGTCACATTCCCCAATCTTGACCTTTGGGATGTGAGACAAGATATGTCTTTATGGAAAACCTACTCCAACCCCCAATGTCTCCTCATCCTCTTCCATTGTGACACTTGTCACAATTCTATGCATTTGAGAAAGCACAATCCATGTTCTCTCTCTTGGATGTATCTTGGCCCTCCCTCACCACTTAATCTTGATCGTTCATTTTTATTTCCTCAAGCCTATAAATTGATGATATCATTCCCTCACAAATCATCTACCTTTCATGCATTGTTACCATTCCCTTTTGAGCCCAAAATCATAGCATAAATATCACCATAATGTCCAAATCTCTACACACCTTTGAAGCTTGAAGCAACTATTGAGAGCGCATATCCAACCTCATTGGACAAATCTACTCATCAAAAGAAGTCTTATTGGGTTTGTAGAGGTTTGCAAATATTTTTTTTATTGTTTTAAGTTTTCTTTTATGCCTTATCATATATGATTTTGTTGACATTATTTGTTTGAATGCTTAACTAGTTTAGGTATTTATTTAATTTTATTTCCTCACATACAATCACATAATATAGAAATGGGATCATCAGACATTTTTCCAACTTTTAAAGTCTATTTCATCCAAAGTATTTGAGTGCAATATGAAATAATAACAATATTTTCTGCTTCAAAAGTAGATAGAGACACTGAGACATGTTTCTTTCTTGACTAAGAAACTAATCAAGGTCCAAGGAAAAATGCTCCTCCACTTGTACCCTTCATGTCATCCATGCATCTATCCCAATCAGCATCAGTGTAAGGCAGTAAATTAATGTATGATTTTATAGGATACCATAGACCAAAGTCTTTTGTTCCTTTCAAATATATTTTAAAAAATTTATAGCAGCAACATGAGTTTCACTGGATTTTTTTCTAAAATCTATCTCCAAGAAAAATAGCATGTATAATGTTCAGTCTAGTAGTAGTAAAATATAACAATTGATCAATCATTGATCTGTATTTACTTTCATCTACCTTATGAGATTCAACATCCTTTCTCAACTTACATCTAGTAACCATAGGAGTGCATACCGGTATAGAATTTTCCATTCCAAACTTCTTCAACATCTCTTTGACATATTTTGATTGTGAAAAAAAGATACCTTCACTTTTCTTATTAACTTATAAGCCCATATTGAAATATATTTCCCCAATCATGGACATTTTTCTTACAAGTGTGATTATCATTGCACCAAAAGATCAAAATGTCAATGTCTAATACAACCACTAGACTTATAAAATCCACAAGAGGTAGTTTATCCATGTCACAAATGTGAGTGTTGTACTGCAAAATACAAGGAAACAAAGGGAGCACACCTTGCAAAAATTATCCCCTAGCGCAAGTGAGGGGTTTGAACCAATGGCCGAGCTCTAACACCACTTGTTACAAGTGTGATTGTCGATGCACCAAAGATTGACCTATCAATGCCCGATACAACCACTAGACTTGTAGAATCCACAGGAGGTGGTTAAGTCATGTCACAAACATGAGTGCTACACTACACAACACAAGGAGACCAAGGGCGCACACCTTGCAATAATTTGAAACTCTTTTTTCATTTCATCAAAAAATTTCTTACACGTATCATAATTTCCTCCAAAGATTATATTATCACAATAAACAACTAAAATCAAGATATCATTTGATTTAACCTTAAAGTAGAAATTATTATCAGCATTACCTTATTAAATCTTTTCTTCAGAAAGTACCTATCAATCCTTGTATATATTGAAATTTTCTAAAGCTTTGATTTTTTCTCTTAAGAAAGTAACCCATGTCATTCTAGAGTAATCATCAATTAACATCATAAGTACATGTCACCATGGTGACTCCTTATTCTAGTTGGACCACATAGATCAGTGTGTACTAACTCCAATAGTTTGATAGTAAATTATTCTTTAACTCTAAATGTCCTCCTTGTCTATTTTTCCAACTTGATATACTCTACAAACATTGTTGGTAGGCCTTGTAAGCTTTGGAAAATCCCTTACAAAATGTATTGAACTAATCTTTATCAAGTTGTCAAAATTGATATGGCACATCCTTCGATGCCAAATATAACTCTCATTGATCTAAGGCATTAGCTAGTATCCACTTGCAGTCTTCAACTGATACATATTTCATCCTATTCTTTTTCCAACGACAGTCACAATTCTAAAAAAAATCTTGTCTCACATTCATATTTCTAGAAAAAAAAGTTATATCCATTTTCACTCATGTATCCAACACTCAAGAGATTATGATTCAAGCCCTTAACATAGTATATATTGTCAGTATTATGCTTTCCATAAAAAATGATAGAACTAATTCCTACTATCCTAGCTGCTTGATCACCTCCAAATCTAACTACACCTCCATCATAATTTTCAAGTTTTAAAAAATTACTTTTATCATCAATCATATTATTAGAACATACACTATCAATAAGTTATTCATCTTTGTCTCTTCTAACATGTAAAGTAGAAGTTATTGTGTCTATAACCTTAGTATATACTTTCAGAGTCTTGTCAGGATTAGTAGGACTAGATTCTTCTTTAATTGCTAGAAATAAGCATTGGTCATCTTCTTTATAATCATAAATACTAGCATCTTCTCTAACATAGTAGGCTTTCTTATTACAATTTCCTTTTCTTATTTTGATTTGCAATTCTATTAGGACACCTAGAGCATAATGACCTATCTTTCCATAGCTGAAATATTTAAAGGGTAACTTACTTTTGTATTTCCTGGTTCCTTTCATTATTCTTCTCACAAAATTTGCCTCAATCTCATCAAAATAATCTTCTTCCAAATCTTCATCATTTATTGGTTTAGTAGCCTTAAATGCAATTTTTTCCCTTGTGCTAGTAGTGCCAAATTATCTCATCTCAAAAGAAAGAAAAGATCCATTCATCTATTCTCTGGTATAGTGATTTAAATTGTGTGATTCTACTATTGCAGAGACTTTAGAACTATAGGTAAAGGTACAAACCGGTGTTGCACTTTAGGCTAAGAAAATGAATGAATTCAGCCAAAATTTTCTGCCATAAGGGTTTCGTCTGAACCGATGTGGCAGCCACGTAGCATCTTCGTGGCAGGGAGTTTTTGTCCGAAACAATTCTGACCAAAATGGTTTCGACCAAAACCCCATGAGTATTTTTATGCCAAATATGGTAGATGAGAAAATATTTGGCTCATATGTACTCATGGGGTTTCGACCAAACCAGTTTCAGCTGGAACAGGTTTAGCCAAAACCCCTTAGGTGGCATCCTATGTGGCAGCCAAATCAATAAAATTTTCAGAATTATAGAACTTCTAACTTCTGAAACTAATTTCTCCATCAAAACTCAGCTTTCTAAAAAAAATATATATACCCTTGCGTAGAGATCGGAGTCAAGAATATTCTCATATAATTTTTATAGTATTTTGATTAGATATAATATATTATAATTAAAATACTACAAGTATGTATTTTAACATTTGAGAAGACGCTGATTCGTAAAAAGAAAAAAAATAGTAAATTTTATTGGAAAATTTTAAAAATATATGGTTCACTAGAGGAGAGAGCATTCTTTGAGAATATGTAATTTTATTTTTGATTGGGATACATTTGATAGGGAAAATATGGTGGGAGATGAAAATTGTCGATTTCGGGTATGTTGGACTTTGAATTGTTATAACGGAGAAAATATACATCGAAAACCAATTTTTCTTTTTTCATGCACTGGCTATATATGTCATCTATAACATATTTTGAAATCAAAGGAAAAAAATAATTTTTTACATATAGTCTTTGGGTGGAAACTAGGCCCCTTAATTTTTTAGTATTTTTCAGCAATTGAAAATTTGGCTTTAAAATTTTTTAAAAATATCAATTCTTTTTCAAAAAAGTTATTAAAAATAATACGCATAAACTTAATCCAGTTTTACACCTTTCATTAGTTTACATAGTCTTCAATTTCTGAACATAAATGTCATTTTTATGTCGTTGAAGTTGAACAGTTTTGATGTTATTAACCTTTTTCCTTTATAAAAGTGTGACACGGGTTTGTACTTTACTCCTATAGGGTTTGGTAAGTGTTCTAAGTACCTTTTATGAAACATCATTTTCTTCTAGATTGCCACCAAGACTTTTGATCGCATTCATGACATCATCAATCTTTTGTAGGTGGGTGATTATATTGTCATCTTCTTCCATCCACAGGCTCTCATACTTGGCTTTAGCATTATGTAGCTTAGCTTGTTTGACTATATAATTTCCTTCATAACAACTTTTAAAATTTTCCCAAATTTCATGAGCAGTTTCCAAAGATACAACTTTAGTTAATTTAGCCTTTGACAAAGAGCTAAAAATTGCATACCTTTCCCTTTCATTTTCTTTATAAGCTTCAATTTTAATCTGAAGTGTTGAGCCTGTTTTCTAGTTTCGTATATTTATTTTCCATAGCCTTCCAGGTCTTTTAACTAAGAGAGACCAAGTATGCTTGCATATGCACCTTCTAGTAAGCATATTTAGATCCATCAAATGTAGGTAGTGTCAGTTTGTGTGTCATCGGGATCTCCTTAAGTGGTTAAGATCTTTTCCAAGGAACCAAAGCTCTAATACCAATTTTTGAATATGTAAGAAAATTGAGATAGGGGGCGAATCAGTCGTCCATAAGAATTTAAGAATTTTTAAACGTTAAATCAGTTCCACAAATCTTACTTTAGCCCTTTAATAACTGAAAGATGTAAATATGAAAAGCACAACAACCATCAAACACATGAAACACTATATTTATGTGGAAATCCTCGTTAATGGAAAAGCCACAAAGAAGATTATTCTCAAATATATGAACACCTATTAGGGTGACACTGGTTAAGGTGATTTTTACAAAGAAAGGCTCACTTCAAAAAGGGCTCACTTCCCAGATGAAGAAGGATAAAAGAGAATAGATCCACCAGTGATGCACAATAGCAACTCAGCTAAATGATATATAGATACCTTTGGCTCACTACTTCTGGTATCTAGCACATGAATATCTACACTTCTCTCAACCACACTTCACAACAACTCAAACATGCAAGGAGATAGATCCTCTTTCATACATCATCGTCACATAAGTATAAGTGTGCACAACACTTGCACAAGTATACACAAATTCCACACATTTGTAATAATGTTTTATCATTTATTTATATCAATCTTTCATTTGTGAAGCCTCCCACTATCGGATAAGCAAGTAACCAAGCAAAAAATTTGAATTAAGTTGGCACTAAACCTTTCCCCAGTGAAGAGGAATGAGAAGTAGACCACAATATGCCTTAAATGAGACCAAAAATAACATCATATACATTACATATCTTCTTTCATTTATTGAGACAATTACTTGAAGTGTAAACACCTTAGGGAAGCCAAACCTAGAGTAGAAACACCATCAATCTTTGAAACCACATCTCCGAAGTCAAATTTCTTGTGCCAACTAAAATGAATGAAACTAAGGACATTAAAATTACTCATTTCCAAAATTGCACCATCAAAATTCATTGCGCGGAGAAATGTGAAGCACACATTTCACATATAGAATAATTGTCAGTCACAGTCATACTCAAACAAATACCAATTCCATTGCACAACACTCCAAACCACAAAATCTTGAATCCAACAACTCCAAATTGTACTCAATAACATATCAAAATCTCACCAACAGATTTGCAACATAAAGAACATGCGGAACAAAAAATTTTGCATCACTGCATAGAATGCATGTTGACATTAATGCAACAGTGTGTTGACACCAATGACAACCATACCAAACAACCATAGTGGCTCACCACTTATCCATACTCATTTTACTCAATACTACCATACCTTTTAGATTAAATCAAAAATTATATATATTCCATATATCCCTCATCTAATATACAATCCTTAATTATGAAACTGAATACCACTCCCCATTAAATTTACTTCCCTAATTTAACAAATATAGTCCTATCCATTTTAAATAGAGAATTAATCACCTTACTCTAATTATTTGTTTTTTAAACAATTATACAATATCTATAAAAGTGTCTGCAATTTAAAAGATGGTCAGATTAATGTATAATGCATTTTTTTTTTGTCAATTGAAATAAGTCACAATCTAGCATATGATCAAATATAAGGAATCATATGTAATTATTTTTTTTTCCTTTCCCAGAATTTTATAATCAATATTCTTTGATATGAATTATATTATGTAGGCCAATAATTTTAATACTTAATATCCATTGTTGATTATTATATTTTAAATTTTTTTGTCATCTCTTTTAATATTATATTTTTTAAATTGATATTTTTTAAGTTTGTGTTGCCACCTCTAATCTTTTGTAGGCTAATTAAATATCCTCATTTGATGTTAACAACTCAACCAAATTTTTTATATACATAAAAGAAAAGATCTATATATTTCCTTTTTGGTTTGTGGCTTTAATAAGTTGGAGCCATCTTTTTTAAGCATTGTAGACAAATGCATCTAAATTATTAATTATCTTTATATTGATATGGACACTCTAGCTATTGACTATTTTTCTATCATTCTTTTTAATTTTATTTATAATTTTATTTATATGATTTTTCTCATGAAAGAAACAAGAAGCATCTTCATTAATACTAAAAATAAATTTATTTTTAAAATTATTAAATTTATTTATTGAATAAATTTATGTTATTTTTGTGATTATTATATTAATTTATAGAGATTGGGAGTATTTTTAAATACAAAATAAATTTATTCTTGAAATTATTAAATTAATTTGTTTTATGTCTTTCAATCATTTTTTATACAGTTGTTGTGTATAATTTATAAGTAAAAGATTGGACGATGTTTGATATTATTGAAAATAAATATATCTTTGAAATCATTAATATTTAGTATTCATGAAATTAGGTAGTGCAATTTTAATTAGTAAAATAAATGTGATTTATTTCTTAAATCTACGTGTCCTTTATTGAGACCCCAAAATAAATTAATATTTTTTTTGTAATATTAAGTGCATAACTTGTATTTTTACCCTCGTTTTGAGCGTATTTTGAATTGAGATATTCTTGAATTAATGATTAATGTGCAAACATCATGTTTTTGCATTAAAGTTAGAATATTTTAATCTGGCTTGATTCCATCTACATGTATTCATAGGGGTTGATCTTATTTTTTAGAATATCCAAAATTGGGTGCTAATTTATTTTGTAAAGATGTAATGTGCATACCTGGCATTTTTCTCGTGTTTTGGGCTTACTTTAATTGACATATTCTTAGTTTTAATGATTAGTATCCAAATGTCACAATCTTGCATAAAAGCTAGTATATCTAAATCTAGCTTGATTCATCTACCTATTTTAATAGTGATTGATCTTAATGTTTGGGTTATCTATTTTTCAACCAAAATCAAATGAAGGTACATATATGATCCTACAACTTTTAAATCCATAATTTAAATTGGACCTAGGTTAACCCTTTTCGAATAGACCATTATCTACCAAATTAAACGTAAAATATTTTAAGTTGCATGCCATGATATTGTACGTAAAATATTTGAAGTTGCATACTATGATATTATATAAAAAAAAAAGATAATCTCAATTTAGTTTTTAAGACCCAAGTTCAACCTAGATATGACATAGCATTAATAAAATACCAAAACATTCATTACAATATCTGTGTATATTAATAATTACATCTAGTGATTGATTAGAACATCTTTTATAGTCGCTTCAATGTTCAAGTATCTAACCATCATTGAATAGATATTCATGGGTTTAATCAAAGGACAAGATCCTTGCCTAACAAATTGTCACAGTTGTTCATCAAAACCACTTTAATTTGCAAACATCACTTCTAAAAGACAAGGCAAACAAATTCCAAGCATTTAAATGAATTCAATGCACTTCCTCCCCACATACAAAGATTCAACCCAAAACCAAAATACAATTTATTCATCTATTATGAGTTCTAAATCTAATTTAACAATATAGTTTTGTGCAAAATAGTTGGGGGTACATAATATTTCATTATCATCATAATGAATGATTGGTTGGATACCACCCATGGAGGGAGGGCCTTTGAAACATGCTTAGGGATACTACATTAAACTTTCTAGTGCCATAGTGTTGGAATGGAAGGAACAGGAGCTTTAATTAAAATGGTGGTAGAAAAGTGCATGGAATTGGCAAACAATGGGCTCATTGTTAATGCACGGTCTAGACTTTAAAGCACATCAAAGTATTTTAATAATAACATGTTTCTCATGTGGGAACAAGTGGTGGGGAAGCACTTTAAACTTTGGTCACGTCACCTCAAAACAGGGCATTCTTCTAATAAAATTCCATGCGCGAGGGACTTCTCACGTGGGGACATGTCAACTACTCAAATCATTTAAAATAGAAATGGAGGTTTTTAATGTTTACGAGGTTCAGTATAATTTATGGGCTTCATAATATGCTTTTTATAATGATGATTTTCTCTATGTAGTTTGATGGTGGTTTTTTAAAATGGCTTTGGAGGTTTTGATACGTATCACAATTGAAAATTAAGTGATCCTTGGAGTTGGTCACAACTGTTCTATTAATGCAAAAGATATGTATCTTTCACACCATATTATTCCTCTAATCATGTATGTATATTGAGATTGTGTGAATTAACCTTCAATTGAATTATGAACATCTTTACTTTAATATAATCCTTTTTAGTGGTCATCAAATGGTATGAAATTTATCAAGATAATATTTTCGCTTTTTTTCTTATGTGTTTTTTTCACATAGAAGAAGTGTACCAGTAGTTGTTATAGCTAACTTCACGCACTTATAAAGTCTAAAATATATATTGGATCTTGGCTCTTTTTTTGTTGTATTTGTATGCAACTTAATTGTTTTAAAAAAAATTGGCTTCTGGGTAGTAACGATGCTCCCTATAGAAATCATTAAGTGTCAAAAAGTGGCATTTTCAAAGTATCATACAATACCTGGTCCCTCTTGCACCATTACCTGCTCACTTAGACAACCAAAAAGTTTGCACAATTGATCCAATACTTTTATACAAACGCCCCAATAATCATGCAACTTTTGCACAAATGCCCCAATAATAGTGCACTATCGGTACTAATAAACTAGCGCAATTGATCTAATTGCTAACTTTTTTCTCAAAAAATGGGTGGTTATTGGCTTGTAGATGATTTTCTAATAGACTTTTAATTCGCAAAATGTAGTGCACGGCTATTGGAATGCGCTTGGATGTTGGTGCTCTTCCCCTAATTATGTGTGTGTGTGTGTGTGTGTGCGCGCGCGCGCGCGTGTGTGTGTGTGTGTGTGTGTGTAAGTGTGTGTGTTATTATTTGGATAACATGTGTGTGTGTGTGTACGCGCGCACGTTGTTGTTATTTGGATAACAATTCAAGTTGATATACTATTTCACCATCCATTTATTATTTTATTTTATTCAAGTCCTTTTTCTTTTGTCCAAAACTTCTTTGGTGTTAAGTCATTTTTTTCTTTGATTTGTTCATATTTTTAGGATCCAAAGAATCAAACCATAATTATTGACTAGTATTTTTATTTTGTGTTTGCTTATGATTGTGTACTTTTGAATCCACTATTTTTGTCTCAATTACTACTAGCAGTTGCACGTTCTATTTTGTGTGCAATGAGTCGTCGATAGGTAGGCAATTTTGGAAAGAAAGAGAAAGGTGTATACGATAATGTTTTTGTGTGAGAAAATTGAAATACTGAGATGGTTTTTCTTTTTAATTTGTTTCAGAAGATTGCTTCAATGTTTGATAATGAGTATATTGTATGAGGCCTTTATTTGTGGCCACATTAAGAGTTTGTTGAGTTGTCTATTACGATGGTTGAAATTATATGTACAAAATATTAATCTTGTTAAGCAAAGAAAAGGGGTGGCAATAGAAACAATTAGTGCGTTAAAATAAAAATCATTTTAAAATAATTGTTTACATAGGAGATTGAAACCCAGCAAAAAGTATAATAACTTAACATGGTCAATGACGACAGAAATTGTGTGATATTTAATTCTAGGGATCTTGTTGGAGCACTTTGTAACTTTTTTCCTTTGTTGGTGTACCTTGCAAAGGTTGTTTGTTAAAGCGACGGTGGTGTATACAAAGATTGAATATTTATTTTGCGGAACAATGACCTGAATAAAGAAGAAGCATTGAAAATCAACAATTAGAATTGAATAAAAAATAATGCATTCAATGGAGAGATTAGAATTTAAGTCTAAATGAATTGTGTAGGAATTTACCTCGGCTTCTTGTGTGAGATTTTGTGATGGATTGGAAATGATAGCATTGTCTTATGGTTGTCGCAATGTAACATATTCTCTGCATTTAGTGAGTAGTTAATTTATACACAGTAAATGAAAGGATGGAGAGAGACTTAACAAAGGACACTGACGCAGTCAAGGTAAGAGGATCACAACATAAACTCAAATATTTCGAGAAGTAAACACACAGATCTAGAGTATGGAACACACATGCAACCTTTTCATTAACAAGTAAAACAATTACAAATTTCTGCAATAGCAATCACCATGCCCAGCTCCAATGTTGGGGACTTATTACAATGAAAACCTACTTATTCTTCTTGGCCTACAACTGCAAATCAGCCTTCTTCAAACCCTAACTGACTCTCCTAACTTCCTCCCACTTCCCCAAAACAAGGACCAAGATCCAACATTTATACACGACCATGACCAAACAGGTCGGCCTCAAGATTACATTTTCGAAGACAAACAAAACGTGTCACCAACTAACCACCTAGTCATCCTAAGACCTAAAGATCTTTAACCAACGATTAAATCACAAGGATCGATCATACAAATAGGTCGGCCAAACACGTAGCCACATAGGAAAATGATCCATAAGCACCGTTGATCAAGGAAATCCAACCGAAGATCCAAATACTGACCGGTTCAGAAACATGAAGAGCACATTCTAAACATAGCCAAAGAATTCATCATAACTTGGGCGTGATAACTCCAAATGAGTTTTAATCATAAAAAAAACTTCTTAACGATCTCTTGAACACAAATCTACAACCGCAACCACCAAAGATCTGTAGAACTAGACCAAAACAGGAAACATTGCAACCGATGACCAGGATCAGAAAAACTCAGCAGCTGGTGATTAGGAACAGAAAAACTCAAATTATTTTGATTGATGCAAGATTGCAATGAACCCAAGATCCTCTTGCGTCAGACACCATATGTATTGAAAAGTAGACAACAATAAGAGAAAGTGAAAGGCTATTATTGTATGTGGGGAATGGAAGTTGTAAACATACTAGTATATATTGTCTGATCAATGTATCGACATTGTTTGTGGAGGAAGGCTAAGAGGTGAAACCTACAATGATTCAAATGCTTAAGTTAGTAGTATGAACAGTTTTTTACGCATAAGATTCTATAGAAGCAAGAGTGATTTCGAGCTGATTTTTTAAATTTTGTGTATTTGGTGTGTGCATATATACGTTAATTATTTGAGTTGAAACAAGACAGGACAAGGAGGATCTATGGTAGTGGAAAAAAGATTGTAAAAGTAAACCAAAGTGTTGTAGTGTGCAGAATGGATATGCACCAAAAGCAGCAATGGACAAGAGTTAGTATGATAGGATGAAGGCATTGAGAGCTACTCGTAAAATACAATTTAAGTATCGATTAGTTAAGAAGTACGAGAGGAAGCGTAAGAAGAAAGGAAGAGGGCAATGTTTTCCTAGCTCTTTAGATACCCTTGAAGAGGACATAATCAATAGAAGATCTTATTAATATAAGAAAAGAACCAACTTATTACGTTAACAGATATAGGAGCGTAAACCATGACATTTTAAAGGAAATGATGTTACCTCTTGGAAGACGTTGTGGATGAATTTCATTGCTGAGTTGGGAACCATCATCGGAGGTGACTGTTATAAGTATGACTCCATCAATTGTTGCATATATTATTCAATAGATAATTTATATTAAAAGATACAAAGATTAATTCAATTATATATATATATATATATATATATATATAATCTCTTTTGTGACAATAAAAATTAACAATATGATGAGAATTGTAATGTAAACTAAGTAAAAATCAAATTTA
The DNA here is from genome assembly GCA_018584345.1 of Thuja plicata. Lineage (NCBI taxonomy): Eukaryota > Viridiplantae > Streptophyta > Pinopsida > Cupressales > Cupressaceae > Thuja > Thuja plicata. The sequence continues at coordinate 1,060,201 of MU228519.1, read as the reverse complement.
AACTTTACAAATTAGAGCAAGGCTTAATAGAGCTTGAACAGAAGGTTGAGTTGCAACATAGTATAATTAAGAGTGTTATGCCTCTACTACATGAAGAGTTTGTGGAGATTAGGTGTAAAGAGACAGCATTTGACGGTGGGCACAACTATAAAATACTCAAGTTCGTACAAAGTCTTGTAGCACAAAAAGTGATAGGTCATTATTGAATGTGCACAAGTAAAGTTATAAAGAAAGTAGAGTACCTAAGAAAGTGTTTAAAGCATGTTAAAAAATTTCTCTTATGAGGTTGTCGGTGGGCTTTTAGAACATCTTTACAAGCTAACACATGTATTCCTTAAAACAAAAATAATACTTGTAAATAGATTTTAAAAGCCCACTTTACAAGTAAAAGTTTAATTAAAAACATTATTTTATTCTAAGGACGGGTTTCTCACACTCATTTACAAGCATATTAACTCTAAAGATAAAATATGTAATGAGGCTCAAAAAGCCCACCATTACATTATAATCTCATTAAAAATCACATATTCCCTTGCAAATATGTAATGGTGGAGTTTTAATTCCATACTGCAAGTAAATGACACCCAAGATGATATGTAAAGACTAATAAAAAGCCCACTTGACATGACTTCAAAGGCCTTGGTGGACTTTTGTTTCCACATCGCAAGATTTTAAACAAGAAATGAAGACTTGCAATCAAGCTTTAAAACCGCACCTGCAGGTTACCTAATTCCTCATTATCTCTTGAAATATAACTTTGATTTAGGCCTAAGATAGCTCTAAATGACCGGAATTTGAAATGCAACAAACCTGGGGAAAAAAAAACTGAAAACAAACCAAGAAATCAAGAAAACCCAATCAAAGACTCGAAGGTTACCAAAAATCGAGTACCCACAGTCAGGGAAGAAAAACTCATTTTTGCAAGAAAACAAAGGAAACTCAACAGAAACCTTCGGAAATGGCATATGTAGGATGAAATCTAGGTCAATTCAAGGTACAATTAATTGCCTTTGGAAAATGTCCTTTAAAACATTTAGTATCATATGCGATGTTTTGTATGCTAGCATGTTTTACAACATTTGAACCAAGGTGACTAAAGTAGTTTGTGCAGTGATAGGAAGAATTCACTTTAAATAATTCAACGGGTGGTTTGATTGTCTCAAATAATTGGAGAATGTGATTTACTTGAAGATATATTACACGCTTAACTAACCACCTTAAGAAATACCATTTTATGTTATGTTATATCATTACAAGCGGATATTTATACTTTGGATATGGTTATGTAGTTTGGTCCTTTGAGAACTCTAAGTTGTTGACACTTTTCTTAATTATCAGTCAATCTCTTCCTAGATAAAAGGAATGAGTGCTAGATAGTTATAGGATGAGTTATTAGACTGAAGACTATATATGAGTTCGATTAGAAATTGAATAGGTTAATGTTTTATGTCTTTTCTAAATTATAACTTATTTTTTTGATATAAAAGTATCAAAATAAGGGTGTTGACCCTTATAACATCCCTAAGGTGTAAAATTATAGACTAAAATGACTATTCAAAATAAGTTCTATAATAGACCATTAATAGAACACTAGCAGTATAGATAGTAACCCACATCAAGAGTAGGGAGACAACTCACCCATATCGTGGGGAGTAGAATGGGGACTGCAGGGAAACTCTTCCTTCATCAATGGACAATTGTCCAAGTGATACTTTCAATAGGGTCCCCACCACCAGGTGAGAAGTGGTGAGACCTCTTTGCAGAACAATCAATACTAGGAACAGAGTGTTGGAAATGTTCTACCTCATCAACCAAAGGATAGAATGAATCAAGAGCAACAGTCAAAGGAGGGTACATGCATCTACAGGGGATCGTACTAGCGCTAAAAGATGGATTCAGGTTTGAGGACACCAAAATAGTAAGAGCATTTCCCTATAGGGAGTCATCATTATCCTATAAAGAGTCATCATTATCGTATAAAGAGTCATCAAAGGAAGAATTAGGGGCCAAGATGGTCAAATGATCATCATTTGCATCCTTCCACCAAGTGGTAGTGTCTTTACAATACAAAAGAGAGTAATCTATATTCATGTGACTATTAAAGAAACACCATCAATAACGAAAGGGTTGGCCCTCATAATTTTGCAATTGAGTCCAGGGCTTGTCCTCAACCATGAGAACCACATCCCCTAGAAGGGTTTGGAGATGTAAGTGTCAACTAGAATGTAAGTGAATGTAGAGAATCTCATAGTTTTTGTAGCCTCGTCCACCTTTAAGAAATATCCAATGGAGTTTCCAATGGCCTCAAAGTGAGAATTATCCTAAAAATGAAGGGGAAGATTAGGGAGAAGATCCCACATTAGATGCCCACTGATCAGTTCAGTAAGTGGATTAAAGGAGATTGTCCAGGGTTGGGCCAAGAGAGAGTGATTTCCCCACACCCATAGTTTGTTTAGTACCATATCATGCTCTTCTATAGAAGTAAAAGCATCAATTAAAAAAAAAGTCATTTGCACAAGGGAAAAGCTCAATATTTATAGAGACTACAAATCTCCAAGAATCTGTCACCCAGTAATGCAGATCTGGAAAAGAGGGCCAAAAACCAGTGAATCTACAAACCAACCCACAATGCTAGTAGAAATCCATATTATCCACCACATCTGAGCCACACACTACCATAGGGGATATCTTGGCACATGCCAGAGGTCAATATTTCTCCTTTGAAGTAATATCATCAGTAGATTTGTGGTGCATTCAAGGATGGAGGGAACTCAAAGAGATCTATCCAATCCTTGCAGCATGAGTCACACAACGGAAACAACAAGAAACAATAGGGAGATATGAGAGATCGGCCTTCTTTATTATTATCATAAAAATCATATACAATAGATCTACAACATTCAATCAAAAAATCCAGGCATACATGCCTGATTACAATCAACAACCCTTAATAAAATCCTTAGCTACAGCTACAGAAAGATAATCTTATAAAAATTGCCCCTTTGGCAACAAACATAAGCTTATTAAATCTTTGCAAACATCAGGTCGGCCTAGAAAGGTCACATTTCCCAACAAGCAAGAAAACATATTGAAACCAATAGATCGAGACCCAAATAATCAGGATCTACTTCTAATGAAATAAATATGAATCATGATCCCTTAATTAGGTCGGTCACAAACGTAATATCATCGATAAAAGAGTTGTTTAGCTTTGTCGATTAGAAAAATCCTTCACAAGATCGGAAAACACAAACTGGTCTAAAAACATGAAGAACAATACAGTCCCTCCAAGAATCTACAAGATCTCATGCACGAAGTAACCAAATGAAGTGCGAACCTAGGGAAAGGTTCAACATGATGCCATGAACACTCTGCAAGATCGAAAGTTCAAAATATCCAGACATAACGGTCATAGAAAGAAACTCAGAGACTAATCAAATAGGAAAACAAAAAAAAATTGGTTGGTGCAAGATTTCAAAGACCCCAAGATACTCCTACATCAGACACCTGGGGTTATTTGAAAAATGAGCCTCTCACTTTGCTGGGGCTAAAGGAAAACCAAGATGGTCAACCTCATCCTAAGAAATCCATGAAGAATCTTCCACTATTTTATCCTTCTATCTGACAAGATACTCCTTATACTACTTACCTCTGGTACTCTTGTCAAATCTGCTATCCAAAATCTTTGCTATCTCGTCCTTCTACTTCTTTATAGGATATTATTGATCAAATTCTAATCCATTATCCTCACAAAAATATTTATCATGATACTCATACAAGTCTGTAACATTGAATATAGGTGAAATATCCATATCCTCTGATGATGTCACTTCATATGCATTCCCTGAGTCAAATTTCCTCAAGATCTTACACGGTCCAAACTTCCTCATCTTCAGCTTGTTATATGTACCAACATGAAATCTTTCCTTTAAATATCCCATGACTTCATCCCAACTTAAAATTCCTCATGTCTCCTTTTCATATCTTCTCTCTCCTTATATGTCTGATTCATCTTCTACAAATGTTGTTTTACCTGAATATGTAGTCCATTCATGTGTTCTAAAAATTCTTCTGCTTCAACACTCCTCTTTTTCTCATGACTAATAGCCCTCAATTCTAATACTCCCTTAGGATTAAATCTATTAAGTATCTCAATGGTGTCTTCCATGTACTCCTATTCAATGAATTATAATATGCAAACTCCACTTGTGCTAAGATTAAATCCCAATTTCCAGGCTTTTCTCCAACCAAACATCTCAGTAGGTTTCCCAAACTCCTGTTCACTACCTCTTTTTGTCCATCAATATGTGGATGAAATATAGAACTAAACTTTAAATCATTTTTCATCTTCTTCCAAAGTATCCTCAAAAAATAACCAACAAATTTATTATCTCTATCTGAAACTATTCTCTTAGGCAATCCATGCAATCTCACAATCTCCTTGAAAAATATGTTAGCTACATGTATTGCATCTATTGTATTCTTACAAGGAGTGGAATGTGACATCTTAGAAAAACTTTCTACCACCACAAATATAGAATCATTACCTCTTTGTTTCTTCGGTAACCCATGTACAAAATCCATGCTAATATCCCCCCAAGGTCTAGTTGGCACTATCAAAGGTGTATACAATCCAGTATTCTGACTACTTCTTTTTGCAACTTGAAAAATTATACAACTCTAAACAAATTTACTAACATCCTTATTAATCTAAGGCCAAAAGTAATTCTCACTTACCAAATCCATTGTCTTGTCAATACCAAAATGTCCAGCTAATCCTCCACAATTATTTTACTTGATCAGATTATCTCTCATAGAACTCCTCGGTATACACAACTATTCCTTTGAATACATACCTTCCTAAATAAAATAATCCAACCATTTTCTACGGTCTACTACAAAAAGTTCTCTGCAAGCTTTCCAAGGTTCTACAAAATCAGGGCCATCCTCATACAAAGTATTCAACTCCTATAATCCCAACACTTCAACTCTCATTTCGTTCAAAAAAGTTATTCTCCTACTCAAAGAATCAAAAACTTTATTTGATTTATCACTCCTATGTTTCAACACAAATGTATAACTCTACAAAAATTCAACCCATCTCATATGTCTTTGATTCAATTTACCTTGGCTATTCAAATATTGCAATGCTTGATCAATATACAACACAAACTCCTTAGGCAATAATTAATGTCTCCATTTCTTCAAATATTGAACTATGGCATAGAATTCTTGGTCATAAACTGGATATCTTTTCTTAGCATCATTCAATTTTTTACTGAAGTAAGAAATAGGTCTTCCTTCTTGACATAAAATTGCTCCAATTGCATTTCCACTTGCATCATAGTCTACTTGAAATACTTTATTGAAATCTGGTAAAGCTGACATAGGTTGTTCAGTCACCTTTTGTTTCAACTGTTGGCATATCTGATGCAATGATGGTATTTGAGTTTTAGAAATATAATGATAAGATTTGATTATAGGATGATCAGATATTATGTTGTCATTGATGTAAATTATTGACTTTGTGTTCTTAGTATGTTGCCAAGCATAGTTATGAGGAATGAAAGATTGCAATGAGTTTCTGTTGTTGTTATCTTTAGGGGAGACTTAGGTGTGTCCCTAGATGACTACTGTATAACCGCTACTACTGAAGTGATCGTATGAGGAATTTTTTATCAGTTGAATTATAATAGTGCAATTGCTAGAACAATTAATGACAGGTGATATATAATTTGAATTCTTTGTCAAATATGTGTTGTATTTTGTGACACAATCATTGGATATGGTGAAAAATAGTATTTATATGCCACAGTTGCAAGCGCAACTAATTTGAGTGACTGATGTGCAGGCTAGGTGACCGGTGAGCAGAGACAAAGTTGTTAATAGGTTACATTATTTGTGTTCTTGAGTGACCAGTGATAAATCTTTAATCGGTGATCATTGTTAAGGTTGTGGTAGGATCGATTGAGTTAGTCACAATCTGGTGACATATCTTCGTGATTGGAGGTGATGATCTGGCATCACATTTATCAATGCTAGCATGTGGATAATATTTTGAGGAATCTTGTGTTTGATCAAAATGTGTCTGACTCCTTGACACAACATTCTATGTAAATTTTTGTATTGGCCAACATGGTCTTTGAAAAATGTTTTATGCATTTAAATTTGTTATGTGGCACATTGGATTTGAACGGGATGTTTTGAAATTCTAATTTAGGGTTTGATCAAGGTGGTGGACTTAAAAGTTAAGTATATAATGGATGAAGTTGAAGGTTAAGAGTGTTGATTGTGTGTTGAAGAAGTGCAGTGTAAAGTGTGAGTTGCGATCAAGCCAGGGAAGAGTTATGTATGTTGAGAAGATATTGTGTACTTCAATGGATTTGATCAAGCAGAGGTAGTGCTATTTTATAGATCATTCTTTTTGTTGTTCCCTAACAGTTGCAGCGGGTTAAATCACTTAATAGGGTAGATCCTAACAGATTTTTTTTTGTAAATCCTCTAACAAGGTGAAACTTTGTCAAGTGCTTAAAGTCCTCTAACAAGGCTACTCTTAACAGGGTAAAGGTCCTAATAGGCCTAAGTTAAATCCCTTAACCGAGTAGCACCTAACAGTGTTGTTGTAAACTTTTAACAGGGTTAAGCTCCTCACAGGGCGTACTTAAGAATAGTACATCATTTAGTGGGTACTAATCCCCACTGTGGTATTTTCCCTATTTGGGTTTCCATGAGATAAATATGTGTGTCAATTTTGTGGTTGGATTTGGATTCTAATGATTTTTATTTGTTTTTATTAAGGTTAATCTTGTGAATGTTGGTTTAATTTTGAAGATAGAGAAGTTTGGATTATTTGGTAGATTATTGATTCTCCCCCCTCCCCCTGTCTCAGTAATCTGACCTCGGGACTAAAAATTGGTATCAAACCTTTGGTCCCATGTTTTGGTGAAGCTTAATAGATTGAGGTAAATATTTAAATATGATAAGAAAGGAAGGTCCTAAATTCACAAGAGAAAACTATTCAGTATGGTGTGGACAGATGAAGCTCTATCTGAAAGGTAGGGTGATTAGTACTAGGATCATTTGGTTAATAAATATATTGTCTCTTCAAGAACCTTGACTGCAGATCAATTGAATGAAAGGTTAGAACATAATGCTACTATGGAAGCTATTTCTAATACTCTTTCAAATGTAGAGTATATTGATATCAAAGACTTGGATACTGCTAATGAGATTTGGGAAAAGTTGAAAACTATCTATGGTGGAGATCCACATGTGAAGAAAGAAAATGTTGATAGCTTGAGAGGAAAGTATGATGATATGAGGATGCAAGAAAATGGGAACATTGAAAAATACATTCAGAGAATCAATGAAGTTTTTGCTGCTATCCAAGGTGCTGGTGGTAATCTTTCTGAGGAGGATGTGGTAAGAAAAATGTTGAGAAATCTATTGCCTCGGTATGCTTTTAGGGTTTCATCCATACAAGAACTCAAATCTCTAGGAACCTCTACTATTACTTTTGATGCATTAATATGGAAGTTTACTACATTTGAGTTAAGAAATTATGACAATAGTATGCCCAAAGTTGAAGTTGCTTTCAAGTCATCATTGACTCTTGCACCATATAGGAAAGGAAAGGAGATAACTAACATTTATTCAGCATCTAATCCTACTGATTATGAATCTATCTTATCTCAAAAAAGACAACTAGAGGAATTGGAAGCTTTACTTGCTACAAAGCTTCCTAGAGGGAAAGGTAAATATAAGGGTAAGTTACCTTTGAAATTCTTTGTGTGTAACAAAATTGGACACCTTGCTTCTATATTCCCTGAAAATGAAAGGAAGGAAAAGCCAAGAATATTCAAGGATAAAAACAATAAAGCATGCTACCTAGTTGAGGAAGATGTTACCGATGAAGAATCTGATGGAAGAGATGAAGAATCTGATGGAAGAGATGATGAAGAAATTGTGTTTGTTGCATTAAAGTAAGAACCCTCAAAAGAAGGTGAGAAATCTTTAGTTTTTAACATGAATCACAGTGGTAACTAGATTATTGACAGTGGGTGCACTTGTCATATGACCAGTGATAGAAGCAAATTCATCAATATGGAAGAATGTGATGGAGGCTCTGTGAGATTTGGGAATGATGATCCCTATATGGTAATAGGTAAAGGATCTATTGCTTTGAATAATAAAACAATTTGTGATGATGTTTACTGGGTTGATGGTATGAGATAAAATTTGTTAAGTGTTGCTCAGTTGAATAACAAATTATTTAGATTTGAGTTTAATGTAGCTAGTTGTAGGATTATTGGGAAATCAGGTGAGGTGATTGCTACCAGTGAACAAACTAGAGGTAACTTGTTTCATCTGGATTCTACTATTAAGAGTTGTATGACTGCTAAGGTAGAATATTTTTGGTTATGGTATAAGAGGTTTTTTCATGTAAATTTTTATAACTTGATCAAATTTAGTAAGATGAAGTTAGTGAGAGGCTTTCCTAACCTAGTGAAACCAGACAATGTAATGTGTAAATATTGTCAGCTTGGGAAGTTAACTAGTTCTAGTTTCATCAGTAAAAATTATTCTTCTAGAAATAATTTAGATCTGGTTCATACCGGTCTGTTTGGTCCAATGAGAACTCAGAGTTACTGGTGATAGATATTTTGTTGTTTGTTTATTATTATTATAGAATGATGCGGGTTATATTTTTAAGGGATAAATCTAAAGTTTTCACATGTTTAAGATCTACAAAGCTAGAGTGGAGAAGGAGACCGATAAGACCCTGAAATGTCTTAGATCTAACAGAGGAGGTGAGTTTACCTCACAAGAATTTACTACATATTGTGAAGAATAGGGAATTCAAAGACATAATTCTACTCCTAGAACACCTCAGTAGAATGGTATTGTTGAAAGAAGAAATAGATCTATCATTGATTGTACAAGGACATTAATATCCAGAAGGGTGTTGCATAGACATTTTGGAGAGAAGCAATGAGAATTGTTGTTTACACATTGAATAGAGTTCAATAAAAGAAAGGTACAACCAAAACTCCCTATGAGTTATGGTATGGTCAATCACCATGTGTAAGCTATTTCAAAAAAATTGGGAGTAGATGCTACATACAAAGAGATGAAAATAGAGGAAATTTTGACCCAAGAAGTGATGAGGGAATATTCTTAGGATACTCCTCAAAGGGCAAAGCCTACAAATACTTGAACAAGAGAAAAAATAAGATAGTGGAAAGTGGAAGTGTAAGAATAGATGAATTTCTAAGAAAAATGATTAATCTAGTACGAAGGAACCTGAAGACTATCATGGGTTTGTTTATGTAACCCCGGTGGAGCAAGATGCTGAAAATTGGGATGTACAATTCAATGAGGAGGAACCAATACCAGCGGTTGAAGAAACTCCTAGATCTGAACCGGTATTGCCAAGGTATGTAAATTTTAATCATTCCCCTGATCAAATTATTGATGAAAAAAATATTGGTGTGTTAACAAGAAGATAGGAAAGAGAAGGTACTTGTTTGTTATCTAAACTTGAACCTAAAACACTGAAAGATGCATTGAAAGATTATGATTGGGTGAAAGTTATGGAAGAAGAATTGGAGAAGATTGAGAAGAAAAATACCTAGAAGTTAGTGCCCGATCCAGAAGACAAGAATGTGATTGGTACAAATTATATTTTCAGAAACAAGATGGATGAGATAGGTGAAGTGTTAAGGAACAAGGAAATATTGGTGTGCAAAGGGTATGCATAAGAGGAAGTCTTGGATTATGGTAAAACATTTGCACATGTGGCCAGACTTGAAGGTGTAAGGATATTCCTTGCATATGTTTCTTATAAAGAATTCAAGGTATATCAGATGGATGTTAAGTCGGCTTTTCTTAATGGTGTTTTGGAAGAAGAGGTATATATTGAACAACCTGGAGGATTTTCTAACTCAGAAGGTAAGAAAAAGGTGTGTAAATTACAAAAAGATTTGTATGGATTGAAGCAAGCACCTAGGGCATGGTATGAATGTTGGAACTCATATATGATTCAGATTGGTTTCATCAGGACAAGAGATAACAGTAATGTGTATTTTAAGATCGAGAAAAAAGATAGGTTGCTGATTATAGAGATATTTTTAGAAGATATCATTTTTTGTGGCAATGAAAAGATGACAAGATTAATTACAGATTAGATTAGGAAATAATTTCAAATGTCAATGATCGATGAGATTAAATTCTCCATTGGATTGTAGGTTCAAAATGAAAGATGGTATTTGCATAAGTTATTCCAATTATGTAAAGGAAATATTGAAGACATTTGGGTTAGAAGACTCAAAACCGATTGGTACGCCTATGGTAACTAGTTGCAAACTATCAAAGGATGATGAATCTAAAATGGTGGATGAGACACTTTATAGGTCCATGATCGGTAAGCTATAGTATGTAGTGTACAGAAGACCATACATAGCACATGTAGTTGGATTGGTGGCAATATTTTCTTCTACTCCTAAGGAATTTCATTTGGTTGCAGTAAAAAGAATTTGCAGATATCTTAAGGGAACTAAAGATTATGGTCTCTGGTATGGACATAAAGGTGATTTCTCTTTGAATGTGTTTACTAATGCTGATTAGGCAGGAAATGTTGATGATCGAAAGAGCACAATTGGAGGTGCTTTTTTTCTTGGTGAGAGGCTTGTATCCTGGACAAGCAAGAAGAAGAATTGTATATCTCAATCAACAGTTGAAGATGAGTATGTTGTTGTTGCAATTAATTGTACACAGGTAGTATGGATCAAATAGATTTTGGAAGGAATTTAGGAGAATGTAACTGAACTGGTGGTTATCTATTGTAACAATACAAGTTCTATTAACATTTCAAAGAACTTGGTAAATCACTCTCAGACTACGCATATAGCTATAAAATATCATTTTCTTAGAGAGCTGGTACATGAAAAAGAAGTAAGGTTGGAGTATGTGCCAACTAAGGAGAAGGTTATTGATATTTTCACTAAACCATTTCTTAAGGATACATTTGAATATCTAAGAGTTAGGTTGGGAGTTATTCCCCTATCTGAGTTGAATTAGAAGAAGATGTAGTTGCATCAATCCTAGTGTATTCATTGAATATCTTTTGTATGGATTGGTGTTGGGGTCTGCTCCTTAGGGGGAGAAGTCTATGAATTCATGTGAGTTCATTAGAGCCAATAGCATGTGTTTTTGACGCCTTTAGAATTATTTTCAAAGGGGGGGAATACGCTAAAAGGGAGAATGTGTGAATTTCAATGAACGAGGGATTAATTGCAGAACAGGTGAAAGGCAGGATTGGGAACATTTTTATTTCATAAGCTATCTTGTTGGAGTAAGGAAGTGAGTGTTTCCATCAATGCCAAAGGGGGGTATTTTTGGCATATATGATGCAGTGATGGTACATGAGTTTTGGAGATGTAATGATAAGATTTGATTATAGGATGATCAGATGTTAAGTTGTCATTGATGTCAATTATTAACTTTTTGTTCTTAGTATGTTTCCAAGCATAGTTATGAGGAATGAAGGATTGCAGTGATTTTTAGTGGTTTCTATCTTTAGGGGAGGCTTAGGTGTGTCTCTGGATGACTAATGTATGACCGATATTGCTAAAGTGATTATATGAGGAATTTGTGATCAGTTGAAGTCTAACAATGCAATTGCTAGAATAGTTAATGATAGGTGATGGATGATTTGAATGCTTTTTCAAATCTATGTTGTATCTTGTGAGGTGGTCATAGGATATGGTGTAAAATAATATTTAGATGCTATATTTGTAACCGCAACTAATTTGAGTGACCGATGTACAGGCTAGGTGACTAGTGAGCAGAGACATATGTTTTAACAGGTTACATTATTTGTGTTCTTGAGTGACCACTGATAAATCTTTGATCGGTGATCAGTTTTAAGGTTGTGGTAGGATCTATAAAGGTAGTCGCGATATGGTGATGTGTCTTCGTGATTGGAGGTGATGATCTTGCATCACATTTATTGATGCTAGCATGTGGAGAATATTCTTGAGGAAGCTTGTGTTTGGTCAAAACATGTTTGACTCCTTGACACAACATTCTATGTAAATCGTTGTATTGGTCGACGCGGTCTTGGAAAAATGTTTTATGCATTTAATTTTATTAAGTGGCGCATTAGATTTGAGAGGGATGTTTTAAAATTCTAATTTAAGGTTTGATCAAGGTGGTGGACTTAAAAATTAAGTATATTATGGATGAAGTTGAAGGTTAAGAGCGTTGATTGTGTGTTGAAGAAGTATGGTGTAAAGTGTGAGTTGTGATAAAGAAAGGGATGAGTTAAGTATGTTGATAATATATTGTGTGCTTTAGTGGATCTGATCAAGAAGATGTAGTGTTTTTCTACATATCATTCTTTTTGTTGTTCCCTAACAATTGCAACAGGTTAAATCCCTTAACAGGGTAGATCCTAACAGATCATTTTTTGTAAATCCTCTAACAAGGGATAGTTTGTCAAGTGTTTAAAGTCCTCTAACAAGTCTAATCTTAACAGGGTAAAGATCCTAATAGGCCTAAGGTAAATCTCTTAATTGCGTAGCACCTAACAGTGTTGTTGTAAACTTTTAACAGGGTTAAGCTCCTCACAGGGTGTACTTCAGAAGAGTACATCATTTAGTGGGTACTAATCCCCACCGTGGTTTTTTATCTGTTTTGGTTTCCATGAGATAAATATATGTGTCAATTTTGTGGATGGATTTGGATGCTTATGATTTTTATTTGATGTTATTAAGTGTATCGTTAGAAAATGGAAGCACTTCCATTTAGGACTGGTTTAGCCCTCTGAGTAAGTGGTTTGGGGTCATGTCAAATTCCTTGAATGGGTCTTTGACTTGCATCTATCTTTTCCCCTGTCCTGCTCTATTTTCCACTTCTCTCCTACCTATTTCAGGGTCAATCTCAACCCTGACCCAGGGTCTAAATTTCAAATTTCAAAGATTTCCAGATGTCGGGGTTTGGAAAGAATTATTTCCCACTTTCGGGTCAGCTGTTTCAGGCTCCGAAGTGGCGACTCTTAAAAAAATATTTAATATAGGTCCCCTTCTAGGGGTATGAGTCTAATTGGACTTTAATTCTCATATGTTGGCATCTCTATAAGTTTGTGCCCTAGACTAGTATATAAGGAAGTCTTGCTCCTCTCATTTTCTAAGACGCAAAAAATAAGGACAATCCACGCAAAGGAATGATAATCTATGCATAATATATCGAATTGATCATCTAATTTCAAGCATTCAAGCATTCAAGATTCAATTCATCAAGTAGATCCATTAGTAGCCATTGAAGGATTCAAGCTCTATGGAGCCCTCTTGTTGAAGATTTTTCCATCCATATCCATTCAAGCTTCTTCCTATTCCAAGATCCATTCAAGATTGGTGTTGAAGATCTATAGGCAATTGATTTGAGACAACCTACATTCTACATCTATTTGGTGCATCCATACTTGTGGATCCAAGGATTTGAATCCTTCACAAGGGTTTCAACATAAGCAAGGTGAATTGTTCTATTTACTTTGTTTATTACTGCAATTTTAATTCTACTTTAAGGTTAATTCCAAAACTGGGGTTTGACCAAGGCAAACCTCTCCCCCAACAAACAAAACCATTTTTCTTGTAGGTACAGGTATGGAATAAAAAATTACAGAGCATATTTGGATACCCTTTTTGGCAAACTTTTGAGATCCGCGAACAGATTTTCTGTCAGAGCAGTGAAGGTCAAGGTCAATATAAAGGGGTACAATTGTGCCCCCGTATTTGGGTCAAGATCGACCTGGCTCAAAAAAGAAAAATATTTATGGGTTTTCTCGGTCTCTGTATTTCTATTCCAGATCTGGTTGCTGAATTTCCAGAAACTCAGTACAGACACCAGAAAATAGCAATTTCCAGATCTGCTATACTTTGAGGTTAGTATTTGTCTTCAATTCATTTCAATTAATATTTTAATATTTTTAGATCTATTACACATTCTCCACCAAAAATAGAATGTAAGGTTTTCCTCTTTGTTATTTCTAATCGATTGATTCATTTGTGCATTGACCATTTTCTTGTAGTTAATCAATTTGGATCTTTCCTTTGTGAATTTGGGGCTAAGAGGAGAATCTTACCTTCCCCAACTTTTTAAAATGTAAAAGGTATTATTTAGATGTGCAAGTCTCTTTTACCTCATCATCTATATTTTTCTCTTTACATTTACACATTATATATTGTTCCTTTCTACATTTTGGTGAACCTGCTTATGATAACTCTTTCTTTTGTGGTGTTAGATTTACATTTCAATTTAGATCTTGCATGCATATTAGATTAGCCTTCTTTTATGTTCTTGCATTTACATTTCAAAAAATTTTAAAAATAACATATAAAGAAAAAATACAAAAACATTTATTTATTCATGCCTTGTGTTTTCCTAATTTAGTTCATTTGCATTTCATTTGTGTATGAGATTTACGACCTCTATTCCTACTTATAATATCTCGGTTAGAAGAATTCGCAGACTTATGGGTTCCTTTGATCCTGAGTCTTCATCTCCTTTCCTTAGGATCCCGGATGACAATTTGATCACTCATGATTCCAATCCTTCTACGGCGCATAACTCTTCTCACTCATCTCATGATGAGGATGATGCTTTAAGATTTCCTCCTGAACAAGTCCAAAAAAATTTAGCTGAACTTGATAAAATGGGAAATTGGCTTATTCAAGAAAACCATAATCAAGATTCTATTCAAGCTATAGAGGCCCTTAAGAGAGTCCTTCGTGATAGTGATCAAGGTATTAATCTCTTGCATGGTATCACTATTCTTGTGCATTTAAATGTCAAACTTTAGCTCAAGAAGCTCAAGATCTAGGATTCACTCCTCTTGTCACTAGTGTGGAACCTTCTTCTGTTCCTTTACCTAGCATTCCTACTTACACTCCTCCTTTAATGACTACATCTCTTCCATATTCCAACCCTCTAACTTTGAATCTTCCACTTCCATCTCTTCATGTGAGTGTTCCACCGGTGTCTCTACCTACCTCATAGCCTTCTTACCATAGTGTTCCTTTTACCTATTCCAACCCTCTTCCAACTGTGGTTCTGAGTGTTCCACCAGTTGTGTCTTCCATTCCTGCCACTTCCTACACTTTTCCTAGTGTTCCTAATGTTTCTATGCCTCCTATTTATTCTAATGATTCCAAAATCATTAGTCTGGCTCAAACTGTGTCCTCTTTACAACAACAACTTGCGTCCTTAACTCAATCCATGTTTAGTATTCATACATGTGACATGGGTAGTCCTTTATCCCTAGACATTATTCGTGCTCCTGTCCCTCAGCAATCCGATATGCCTCATCTTGATAATTACAATGGTAAGGGAGATCATGTCACTCATGTTAAAACATTTCAAATCCTTTGAAGTGACTATGCTCATGACAATAGGATTCTAGCCAAGTTGTTTGCTAGAACTTTTCGTGATAAGGCCTTGTAATGGTATTGTTCCTTGCCTCCTTATTCTATTGATTCTTTTCCAAAACTTTCTAATGCCTTTATCCAACAATTCCAAAACAACATTGGTCTGCAAGTGTCCTTAACTGATTTGATGCATTGTAAACAAAATACTAAAGAAAATTTGACTGAATTTATTGGTAGATTTAAGAATTTTTATGCTCAATTTTTTTATCGTTTTCTTGATATGGATATTCAGCATATGTTTATTTCAAATTTTCAAAAAGATATTAGAGATAAGATTTTTCTTACTGGATTTACCTCTTTTCAACAACTTTGTATAGCTTCATCATTATCAATTACAAGTGAGTCAATTTGAGAGCAACACTCCAATGGCTCCTATTCCAGTTGATAAGAGTGATGTTGCTCCTAATCCCAACAAGTTTTAGAAACCTAAAAACTATGTCAAGACAAATACACAAGCAAATGCAGTTGTTGATCAATTTGTTGTTGCATCCAACAATGCCACTTCTGCATCCACTACTTTTCATTTGAATCGTACGTTTACTCCTCTTTCTGAATCTTTACATTCTATTATGAGTAAGTTGTTGAATGCTAATATGATTACTTTTCCTCCTATTCAACCTCTTTTTCATTCTACGATGGCATCCAAATCCTTTGATCCCAAAGCCTTTTGTCAATACCATCGTCAGAATGGCCATGATACTGAGAAGTGTTATTCTCTAAAACATAAGGTTCAAGACTTAATTATTCTAATTATTTATCTGTTGATAATTTTGATGGTAGTGGGAACAAATTTGTCTCTCCTCCTAATCAAAATCTCCAAATCTAGACGGATCCTTTTCCTACGCATGATACCAATACCATTGTTCAGCCATCTTCTGTGGATATTGTTTATGATTCAAAGATGGATGATCTCAATCATATTGGTAACCATGTGGAGCATGTTGTTTTTTCTCAACCTCTATCTCCACCCCAGCCTCAATCTCAACCTCCTGTTAAAGTTCCTCCACCTCAACCCCAACTTCATGTTCCACCTCAACCTAAGCCTAAACTGAAACCTCAACATAAACCTCAAAAAAAACCTAAGAATAAAAGACCTAAGGAACTCTCAATCACCTTTGATGATTCTGAGACTATTAAAGCTCCTGATTGTCCATTCTACATTTATGCTAGGATTGCTAAGATACCTACGTGTGGTTGTCTTATTGATCCTACATCCTTAGTCAATGTCATTTTTGAAGAAAACTTTTTTTCAAAGAGCTTACACCGTGATTGATATAGTACATCTAATGTGTGGATCCAAACTTGTAATGGTTTTCTCTATCCATCATTTGGTTCTATTAACTTGCTTGTTGAACTTTGTGGTAAATTTGTGGACACTACCTGAATTGTTGTCCCTACTTCTGATCAGTTTCAAGTTAAGCTTGGTTTGCCTTGGTTGACTGCCATGCATGTCGTTGCTTCTCCTATCCATAAGTGTATTAATTTCATTCATGATGAAGAAGTGAAAACAATTAATCATAGTTTATCAACCTTCTAGGCCTAGGGATTGTGCTACCCTTGACTTCTTTTGGCCTTCATTACCTAATTCATGTTCTTCTCGACCTGATAACCTTTTTCGCTCATATCAATCCTATAAACATTGCAAGATTGTTGAGTTAAGCATGCCTCAGATGGATCTTAACCATGTTCTTTTTCCTACACTTTCCATACCTCCTTTATCCATTGCTTCTAGTTATGTTAATAAAGCTCCTAGTGTTGCTTTCAGCCTATTGAGAATCCTACTAATCCTCCTATGGAACCTGTGAAGGAACTAGTTGTTGTTCCTCCTCGTTCTCAACATATTTGAAACAAGACAAAATGTAATTGATCTGCCAATGAACATCATAAGAAGTGTGAAGCTCAAGCTAAGGCACGTGCCTCTGTACTTCAAAGTTCTTTACCTTATTTTGACCAGCCTATGCCTGATGTGTTGGAAGAAGTTAATGTTAATAATGATGTTAAGATGAATGATTATGATGATTTTATTCATATCTTAGATTCTATTTCAATTAATCTTGATGAAGAAGATACTCTTGATGATCCTATTGATGCTAATGATGAATATGAGACTATTGATATTCATATTGATTTACCTAATATGTTTTCAACACAATTGATAATTACACCTAGTACCAAACATCGCGATTCTCAAGAGGATCCTTGTTTGAACTGGCTATTATTCCTACTATGTTGGATATAGTCCCTCTTGCAAGTTGCCCACCTTCCCTAAATGATATAAACCAAGATGGTGAGAGTAGGTGATGCGCTTGATTGGATTGTCCTTTGTGGTAGCCTTTTATGTGTTTGCTTGTTGTACTGTGCTTCTCCTATAATGTGTTTGCTAAATGTTTGTTAGATTCTTTTATACTACCCTTGTTACTTTGTTGGTGCAAGGTGATAAAGGAATCAAACCTTTTTTACTATTCCTCTATATTTATCTCTATTCTTCTATACTTTTTTTCATGTTATGTTGTACCTATGCTATTGTTCATAAATGTTTTCCTTGTGTAGTCCACTTGGATTTGCGACGGGGCAGCACTGATTCTTTCTGGCCTCCATTTTGTGGTTCGAAAAGACTCTTCTTCGTAACTCTTCCATTTTATTTCCTCCATTGTGATTGTAGTTATGATCATACTAACCCCATGGTAGGTAGATCTCTTATGTGTTCTTTGTATGTTTATGCAGTATTTCCCTTGATTTGTCTTCGCTTGGGGACATCTCATATTGGAAACGTAATCAGTGGAGTTTTTTATGTTTTTGTTAAATCCATTTCTCCTATTAAAGTGTTAGCAATGACTTTAACATGGGGGCATATGCTCTACTCACTTTTTGCGCACATGCACTTCCAAAATATTTTCAAACTTAAAACTTTTTTTTCCCCTTTATGGATTAGAGACTAATCCTTAAAGCATGGATTTTTACCTTATAGGATATCTTGATCCCTCCGGTTTTAGTTTATGAAGTTTTGATCCCTTAAGGTCGGAAGGTGTCCTTAAGACTGGATCTCTCTAGTTTTGGCTTTGCTCTTTTGGAATAGAATATTCCTGAGGGTGAATCCTTGATGGGTTGACTAGTGAGTAGCCACATTCACTAGGCAGTTCAACTCCATCTTTCCAGTTGCATTGTTTCCTTGTGTGATTCACAATGAGACATAGGTTCTCATTAGGAGAGGTAATCACACCCTCTCTCTCTTTTTCTTTGACTGGTGATGTCTCTCTTATTGTAATATTGGGGTTGACAAAGACTTGAGTCCCTGGGGGCTTGAGGATTTCTTTGTCCCTTTGATTTCAATAAGATTATATTTTCTTTATGATATCCTTTACCAAGAGTTTGCATCGAGTCCATACTCTTGCTAAAGTGGGGGCTAAAAGTATCGTCAAAAAATAGAAGCACTTCCATTTAGGACTGGTTTATCCCTCTGAGTAAGTGGTTTTGGGTCATGTCAAATGCCTTGAATGGTTCTTTGACTTGGATATGGTTTTTCCCCTGTCCTGCCATGTTTTCCACTTCTCTCCTACCTATTTTTGGTATCTTACTCTGAGATTTTGAGGTTCTTGACCTCAGGGTCAAGGTCAACCTCAACCCTAAACTAGGTCAAGGTTGACCTTGACCCTGACCTAGGTCAGGTTCAACCTCAACCCTGACCCAGGGTCTAAATTTCAAATTTCAAAGATTTTTGGATGTTGGGATTTGGAAAGAATTATTTCCCGCTTCCGAGTCAGCTCTTTCGAGCTTCGAAGTGGAGAATCTCAAAAAAATATTTAATATAGGTCTACTTCTATGGGTATGAACCTAATTGGAATTTAATTCTCATATGTCAGCCTCTCTAGAAGTTTTTGCCCTAGACTAGTATATAAGGAATCCTTTCTCCTCTCATTTTCTAAGACGAAAAAAATAAGGAAAATCCATGCAAAGGAATAATAATCTATGCATAATCTATCAAAGTGATCATCTACTTTCAAGCATTCAAGATTCAATTCATTAAGGAGATCCATTAGTAGTCATTGAAGGATTCAAGCTCTATGGAACCCTCTTGTTGAAGATTTCTCCATCCATATCCATTCAAGCTTCTTCCTATTCCA
Source organism: Thuja plicata (assembly GCA_018584345.1). Classification (NCBI taxonomy): domain Eukaryota; kingdom Viridiplantae; phylum Streptophyta; class Pinopsida; order Cupressales; family Cupressaceae; genus Thuja; species Thuja plicata. Next base: position 1,040,595 of record MU228519.1, on the reverse strand, counting down.
AGATCCATTCAAGATTGGTGTTGAAGATCTAAAGGCAATTGATTTGAGACATCCTACATTCTACATGCATATGGTGCATCCATACTTGTGGATCCAAGGATTTGAATCCTTCACAAGGGTTTCAACATAAGTAAGGTGAATTATTCTATTTACTTTGTTCATTACTGCAATTTCAATTCTATTTTAAGGTTAATTCCAAAACTAGGGTTTGACCAAGGAAAACCCCTCCCCCAACAAACAAAACCATTTTTATTGGAGGTACAGGTACAAAATAGCAAATTACAGAGCAGATTCGGATACCCTTTTTGGCAAACTTTCAGGATCCATGAACAGATTTATTGTTGGAGCAGTGCAGGTCAAGGTCGACATAAAGGGGTACAATTGCACCCCTATATTTGGGTCAAGGTTGACCTAGCTCATAAAATAAAAATATTTCTAGGTTTTCTTAGTCTCTGTGTTTCTGTTCCATATCCGGTTGCAGAATTTCTAGAAACTCAGTACCAGAAAATGGCAATTTCCAGATCTGCTATACTTTGAGGTTATTATTTGTCTTCAATTCATTTCAATTAAGATTTTAATATTTTCATATCTATTACACATTCTCCTCCAAAAATAGAATGTAAGGTTTTCCTCTTTCTTCTTATTTCTAATCGATTGATTCATTTGTGCATTGACCATTTTCTTGTGGTTAATCAATTTGGATCTTTCCTTTGTGAATTTGGGGCTAAGAGGAGA
>MU228519.1:1023486-1039732 GCA_018584345.1 Thuja plicata | reverse complement strand
ATTTAAACATTATACATTTTCCCTCTCTACATTAAGGTTAATCTTGTGAATGTTGGTTTAAGTTTGAAGATAGAGAAGTTTGGATTATTTGGTATATTACTGATTCTCCCACCCCCCACCCCCCCCACCTCAATAATCTAACCTCATGACTAACATTAACAACCCAAAAATCTTATCTACTCCATGTGTTCACTTGAATTCATTTCTATCTGCTCTCATTGTCTCAATCATAGGATTACAAAATAAACTAAAATTCCTTATGAACTTTCGGTAGAAACTAGCCAATCCATGAAATGATCTGACTTCTCCAACACTCTCAGGTTTAGGCCACTCAACAATTTATTTCACTTTCTTGGGATCCATCTTCAATCCTTCTGCAGATATTACAAAACTCTAATATACTATCTCTTCCCTCGTGAAAGAACGCTTCTTGATATTTATCAACAATTTCTCTTCCCTCAATCTCTACAATACTTGTCTTGGCTGGAACAGATGATCTTCCTTACTCTTACTCAAAATTAGAATGTCATCAAGATAAACAATCACAAACTTGCCCAATAATCCCTTCAATACCTCATTCATCAATCTCATGAAAGTACTTGGTGTATTAGTTAATCCAAAAGGCATAACCAACCATTCATATAATCCTTCATTTATCTTAAATGAAGTTTTCCACTCATCTCCTTCTCTGATTTTGATCTGATGATATCCACTCTTTAAATCTATCTTTGTAAAATATCTGGCTCCACTCAAACAATCCATTATATCATCCATCCTAGGTAAAGGGAATCGATATTTCACTGTTATCCTATTAATAGCTCTAGAATTAGTGCACATTCTCCATTCACAATTCTTCTTTGGTGCTAATATTGCAAGTACTACACAAGGACTCAATCCTTCCCTGATCAATATTTTTTCAAAAATTCTTGCACTTGTCTATTCAACTCCTCATTCTCTTCTGGTGTCATTCGATATGCTTCTTTATGAGGAAAACTTGCTCCAAGAATTAGATACATGCAATGACTAATACTTCTCATAGGTGGCAATCAATAAGGTATATTATCTAAAATTATGTCCTCATACTCAATCAGAAAATCATTTATTTCCTTAGGTGTTCCTTCTTCTATTTCCAAATCAGACTTCTTAGGGATCAATGCATAACACATATTCTCACTCTTCAAGTCATCCAAGAATTTTTTTCCTTCAACCAAATAAACTCTAACACTGGTACAATTATCATTCTTAGGAGTCTCAATCAAAGGCAACAGTACTTGTTTCATCCCATTTTCCACAATAGTATACCTATTCTTCCTCCCATCATGCAAATCTTGTCTATCTTACTGACATTGTCTACCCAACAAGATATGACACACATCCATAGGCAAAATATCACAAAGAACTTTATCCTAATAAGATCCTATCTTCAATTTAACTAGCTATTTTTCACTTACCAATACCTTATGATCATCCTTTATCCATGCTATCTTATAAGGCTCTAGATGCTTCAATCTCTGTAACTTCATCTTGTCAACCAACTCGCCAAAGGATAGATTATCTGAACTACCACTGTCAATGATCACTTCGCAACATTTTCCTTCTACTTTACATCTAGTCTTTAAAAAAATTATTCTCATCAATGGTTCTTGTTCTGGTTCTTCATGATATAGGACTCTCCTTTCCATTAGGGCTTCACCTTCCTCTAGTTGATTCAAAGATTTGGTATTTTCCTTCTCTACATAAGAAGATCTACCCTTATTATTTTCCTTTTCTTAGAATTACCTTGAGTACATTCAAAGGCTCGGTGTCCTTCTCTACCACACTTGAAACATGTTCTTTTAAACACTCTCTTGTCATCCCTCCTATAGCCACCTGATCTACTTCCTCTCTAGAATTTTTTATCATCTCTTCAGTATGCATTTTCCTATTTTAATTTTATCTATCCTTTTTTCTAATATGAATAAGATCTTCCACTATTTGAGGTTCTTCCTCTCTAAAATATTCCTTCTCTTCCTCTTTGTCTCTTCTCGTGACTCTTTTTCAACTTCTCTTCAGCTTTTAGGGCATATTTATAAGCTTCCTCTATACTTTCAAATTTCATCAAACTAATCTCATCTTGGATTGATGTCCTCAAACCATTTAGGTACCTTGCAACCCTTTCAACATCATCATCAAAATGACCAAATCTGATATCCAACCTATAGAATTCCTCAGTATACTCCTTCACACTAAGATCATTTTTCTTTAGGTTTTCCAACTTCCTAAACAAACTTACTTGGTAATCAGCGGGTAAAAACTTAGCTTTCAATTTATTCACCATCCTATCCCTTGATTTAATTTTATCCTTACCTCTTCTTTTCCTATCAGTCTACAAATGCTCCCACCATAAATATGCATGTCCTTTCAACTTCATGAAATCATACTTCACTTTATTATCTTCATTTGTACCTTCATAGTCAAAGTATGTTTTCCATCATTGTAATCCAATCTAGAAAATCATCTGAGTCTAGTTTACCATAATAATCAGGTGGATTGAAATGTGATCTTGCATTCACTCTAGTTAATTTTTTAATAAATTGATCATCTCCTTGTTCAAGTTCAGGTTCAGGTTTCTCTTCACCTCCTTCGACAACTTCTTCATTACTTTCTTCCTCTTCATCACTTACATCCTCAATATGTCGACCTCTCCTCTGAGACATCTCCATAGATTTTAATCTAGTTGTGATTTGTCTTAACATGTCCAACACAACTGGATCTACATCTCTCCTTCCACCTCTATAATTTTCTCTGTGAGACATGAATCCTCTGCAACTATAGGTCAGATACTCTTTCTACCACCCCACAGCAAATCAATCTTGGACTTCGCAAGCTCAGGAGCCATAATCTACCTCGGCAGAATCAGAAACTTTGCTCTGATACCACTTGGTGTAGTCAAGGATGGAGGGAGCTCAAAGAGATCTATCCAATCCTTGCAGCATGATTCACACAATGGAAACAAGAAGCAACAATAGGGAGGTATGAGAGATCAGCCTTCTTTATTATTATCAAAAAAATCATATACAATGGATCTGCAACATGCAGTCACACAAGCCTGATTAAAATTAGAAACCCTTACCAAAATCATTAGCTATAGCTACAGAAAGGTAATCTTATGAAATTTTCCCCTTTAGGAACAAATTCATAAGCTTATAAAGCCTTCACAAACATCAAGTCGGCCTAGAAAGATTACATTTCCCAATAAGCAAGAAAATGTATTACAAACAATAGGTCAGGGCCCAAACCATTAATATCTAGTTCTAATGAAATAAATATGAATCATGATCCCTCAATTAGGTCGGCCACAAATGTAATATCATCAAGAAATGAATTTTTTAGCTTCGTCAATCGAAAAAATCCTTCGCAAGATCAGAAAACACAAACTAGCCAAAAAATATGAAGAACAATACAGTCCCACCAAGAATCTACAAGATCTCATGTGTGAAGTAACCAAATGAAGTGCGTACCTAGGGAAAGGTTCAACATGATTCCATGAACACTCTATAAGGATTGCAAGTGCAAAATATCCAGACTGAACAATCGCAAAAAAAAACTCAGAGACTGATCAAACAGGAAAATAGACAACAAATGTTTTTGGTTGATGCAAGATTGCCAAGATCCAAATTACTCCTGCATCAATTTGGAAACACAAAAAAACTCCATCTACCAATAGTATAGGGAGGATTTGGGGGGTCATCATTCAACGCCATAGGAAACCCATGCAATAACAAACTCCCCCAACCCACGAGAAGGAGAAAAGAGTTTGGAGCAAGTGGTCAAAACTATAGGGGATGCAAAACCTCCCCCAACCCACCAGAAAATAGAATAGGGAAAGAAACCATTCACTACCCATCATAAACAAAAATCATTCTAGGTTGTTTAGACAAGGCAATCACCCCCAAACCAGGAGCGTTGGATGGAAGACAAGAGACTAAAGAAAAACTAGGTTGAACATAAACAAAAATAGGTTGAATGGCACTCAACAAGTTTGAAAAAATATGGGCGGGAATGATTGTTGGAGAAAATGTAGAGCCATTGTGTTTTATTAGGTGGTAAATAGAAACTTATGTTATGAATAGACACATGTATGAATTTGACTAACTTGGATATATGATCTATTGAGTTAGCTTACTTCATTTTGTTGTTTATGAGATTGTTACCCAAGGTGTGCCCACTTGAGTTAACATATCTCTATGTTTTAGTTATGCATATTAGTTATATATCTTCATCTCATTGTTGTGTTTAATATAGTTTTAGTGTAGTATTCCAATTATTATAGACATCATCTTGTAGAAATGTTGTTTTCCTTGATTAGCATAGCTTAATTTTTTGTTGTGTAATGTTGAATATCAGTAAAGAGAGGAGGGTGATCCTCTTTTCAACAAAATCTAGATATTTTAAAATGCTTTTGACAAATCCTTATTTAAAATTATTAATATTATTCGTTATCATATCCTATTTATATTGAATCATATTATCATTTTTTAGATATGCATATAGATGTACCATCTTCTCATTGTTTCCAAGTAGCTAGGCTCTTTGTGCATGGTCGAGTGTTCTTCAAGCACGAAGCTCTTGGGAAGCATAGCTTTGTGGTTGGATAAAAAAGCTCATGGTCCATATTATTGTCCTTTGGACTGCAAATGACCATGTGGATTAGTCATGACCAAGTAAAAAATTTATGAACTTTTAATAATTATCATTGTAATTAATTATTAGTCCCAATTTGTTAACCATACCCTGATGTGTTTCAATGATGACACCTCTCCCTGCTTCAATATCACAAACTCTACATCGACAATAGATTGATTATTCATGATCACATGGAATGATAGCCAACATTGCTAAATATATTTTTAATTTAAATGTGTTATTGTGTGGAATAAACACTTAAACTACCATTTGACATTTATAAATGATGTAGTTAATGTTAATATTATTTCCTTGATGATGTGGAAAATGAGTAACTATTTTAATTTGTGAGATAAATAAGGTTAGGAACCTTTAAATTTTATTCTTATAGAGATTTATTCTTCCATGATTAAGGATACTCAATGAGATTTGATTGAGCATTTTGATATGACCAACCTTGGTCCTTACATTACATCCTTGGTCTTTAGTTTTATCAGTCGATACTTCTATATCTAAGTAGAAGTATGCGCTTGATTTTCCTCATATATTTGGGATGGTTCATTGCAATTCTACCCCTCCTCCTTTTCACTGCACTTTGTCGTTTGATGCTACTTTGCATCGACAATTGGTAGGTGGCCTTTCATACTTGACACATAATTACTTTAATATTTCCTTTACATTTGGTCTTGTCTCTCTTTTATCTCAAGATCCTCATGAAATTAATTGGAATGCATCCTAACGTACATTGAGCTACATTCAAGGCACTCCATAATTTGGCATTTCATACACATCATGAGCTTCTTAGATTGTTGGCTTCACTGTATCTAATTGGGCTAGTGATGTTCATGATAGGAAGTATACTTATGGTTGTCTTATATCTTGGTTCTAGTTTAATTTCATGTCCTTACAAGAATAAAAGTGATATTGCATTATCATTGACTGGATTTGAGTATCAAGGTGTAGTCTTGGCTAGCAAAAAGGTTCTTTAACTTCAAAATTTGATGACAAGTTTGTATTTCCTTATGATCATCCCACTAATCATTAGCTTAACAATCGCAGTATTATTCACATTTTTTGAAACCCCAAGAAGCATTAGCATACTAATCATATTAAGATACACATGCACTTCACTTGGCAGCTCAACCTAGAAGGTGTTCTTAGTTTGGAGTATTTGTCTACGGAGCAATAGGTTGCAAATATCTTCACTAAACCTACGGCATCTCCTTGCTATCTTTTATTTCATTCAATGTTAGAGGTGAAGGAAGTTTTCCTTGGGGGATCTTGATGAGTCCTTCCTTCATTTTTTTATTTTGAGAATTTTTAGTTTTTCTCTTTCGGGGAGGAGTTTTCTTCCAAAGGGTTTTTCTCCTTTTCTCTATTTGTGAGAGATTGCATTGCATTGCAATTTTGAATAAGTACTTAGTATATCCTAGTTATCAAGACCCATACTACATAACAATTTTACTCTCTAAGTTGCGCTTAAGGGGTGTGTTGATGTGAATATGGTTTTATCCCACTCACGTGTCTTAAGTTTACATAGGTGGCATTCTAGAATATATTTATAATGGGACCATATCTCATTACTAGATATTAGTCACCTAGAATTAAATATTATGCATAGTGCATTTAATTTTTGTAGCACATAGTCAACTGGTTATTTTCTCATACCTTATTGCACCTTTTTATTTATATGGGGTGTTTGTAAATTTTGTATCACCTCAATTCAATTATTCACTTATTGTTTAATAGCATCTACAAGTTATTTATGTCTAAGTTGTTGTGAAGGTTATTTTGTTTGTAGGTTGTGTTCTTGGGGTACGCCAATATTTCCAACAACTATAAATTTTGCAACCACTTTAGTTGACGTAATCAAATCTTAGTTTAAAGATTCGCATTTCTCAATCACCATAATTCATGGATCAGTATTTGCATTTATGTGGCCATATTTCCTAGTTCAATGTAAAACTTGAGGCATAAGCTCTAGTATCATTATATTGCTTGCTAAAAATTCATAATCTATTGGAATTGTAATGTGATAAAAGGTGAAATAGGATCCACAAGTTTATGCATGCAAACAAGGTATCTACTTCACACTTATCCTGCTAAATTGGAAGGAGAATTATCCACAAGGCTCAAGATGGCTCAAGCACAAAGTGGATTCGGTGGTTGTTTGTTGTGGGGGACTATGACTATGCAATTGTAAATGAACAATGTAATAAACAGGCCTAAATAGGATGAAATAGGAGTAATTTGCATTCACAGGGATATAACAGACTAACAGGCAAATTCTAAAAGAAAACCCAATAAACATAGATTATAATTGACCTACTATCTAAATTTTAGGCTAAAATAGAGGGACGAGGGTACTCAAGTTGGCCTACTCCCTAGACTAGGGCACCCTTCTCAGTCTGCTCTCTGGACTAGGGCACCTTGCTCAGCCCACTCTTGGCAATTTTAGATCTATTAATTGCTTATGAATTTGATTATGTAAGTGGGTTTGATGCTAAAAACACTTACACAATCAAATCCAGAAGCAAATAATTGATTTAAATGGATTGTGGAAATCTGATAATGTTGAATTTTAGATCTAACGAATTGTAGGCTATAGATGTCCTCCTAATCTAATTGTAACTTACCCCGCACATCTGCCACTTGATCCTGCAAACAGAAAAGAAGGGAAGTATTGTGCGGAAATTGGTTTGCCTAAGTCAAACCTCATATTAGGAATCAACCTTGAAATTGAAATGAAATATACTTGAAAGGAAAGTGTGTTGATATGTAGTAGAGGCTAGATCTAAAAATTTAGATGTCTTATACCTTGATGATGCAATTCCCTTTGAAGGTGATCTCATATGTTGATGCAATAACACGACTCTACAAAAACCTAAAAGGAAATCATAAAAGACATGCTTGCATGCAGGTTGTTGAAGTTTGATCAATGAAGAATATGGTGGGGATGAAATGCCTTGAATGTTGAATATTTTCTCTTGAGGACTTGATATGCAAAATTATAGTTGAGGGCTTGAATTGACTTGAGTTTCTAATGAAATAGGGGAGGACAACTTGTTGATATACTTCTCCCAAGCATTTTGGGGTGTTAAACTCAAAGCATGCCAATGCGGGTTTAAAATTCCCTCTCAAATAAGGTGATCGTTAAGTGATTTTAATTTGGGCACAAACATAAAGAAGTGAGGTGCCCAGGTCGGTCCACTCCTAGGAGTGGGGTGCCCAAAGTCCCTTTCTCCCTTCAATGTGGTCCCAATTTGGGACCTGGAGACCTAATTAGGAAGGAGAAGCAAAAATTTGATGTGGAATTCAGCTAGGATGAACAAATTGTATGTGGGAGGTCATACATGTTAAAATAGGGCATAGGTAAGTGAGAAATTGCATAGGGATGCAATTTACGATGCTAGCGGAATACTTGTCCTCTTTTTTGTTTTTTCAAATTTCATTATGTTGAATAGATTTGGATCTCCTTCCACAACATGGCTTTTCCCAAAATGGAGAATGAAAACCTCTATGAATAAAGAACTTGGGTAAATGAAAAGAAATGGGGCACAAATTAGTGGTCAACGCTTTAGATTTTCAACAAAACACATTTGTATTATGAATGCAATAATATGCTTATTTTTTAACATGTACATGTGTTAATTCCTTGAATTTAACTTTTAAATAATCTTGTCCATTTAGACTTGTATTTTCAAGCCTAAGGGTTGGACATCTCTTGTGGCTCTTAAATTCAACATAAAATAGCTCAAATTTGAACTTCAACTTCTCCAATTTACATGTTTTCTAATAAACTTATATAAAACACCACCAGAAGGAAGAGCCACTTCTTAATTTTCCAATCATGCAATTTTTTTAATATTTTGAATAATTAAAAATTGAACGATGGAACCAATAATGACGTTGAGGCTTAGGCTACGTTGATGGGGGTGGAGATAGCACAAAGGCTACAGGTCGTTAATTTAAATCTGGAGGGGGATTCCCTAATTCTTGTAAATGCTATTGCATTGGGCAAGTCCTTTGCTTGCAAATTGTGAAAAATCATTTCAATTATAGAAGAAGTTGCTTACTTTCCAAATTTTCAAAATCATGCATTTGTATTGGGAGGGAAATGCCTTGGTTGACTCACTGTCCAAGTTGGCAATTGAGGTGGCATGCTGAGGTGGACAACAATATTGTTGATGGTGGAGGGTGACATCATTTATCCCAAATTGAAGACGTCAATGTGATAGTTGGGGCAAAAGAAATATTTCTCTTGATTACGACGGACGGAGATGTATTCAATGTTGGCAAGGTGGCAGACTTTGGTTCTTCCGGAGGCTATCTCTGCACATGCCTATTTTATTAAGCATTCAATGTGGAGGAATGTTGGTACTATACATTCATTGATTTGTAAACCCAAAGGCACAATTTTCTAGCAACGAAAAAGATAGGTGGACTGTGAGGTGTGAAGAGAAGTGAGGCGTCATGGAAGTGAACTTTGCATTCAGCACCACTAGCAGTAGATGGCCTTCAAGGGGTCGGTAACGAAGGATTGATTGAGTCATGTTTTCACTTCGCAACATCCTTTCTTTGTGGATATGATCAGAGCTCTCATGGGTGTGGAGTATGTGGTATCTGATTTTTAGTGGCGCACAAATATAGATATTGTCACCTTGTTCTGTGTGTGGGGCTTGCACTTTTCATCGAAGGAAGAGGTAAAGCACATAATGGAGAGGTGTGTGTACCCTAAATGTTGGGTGGGCATGGATGAAATCTTGCAATGTGTTGTCTCAGGTCGTGGTTTTGTGTTCGCTCGCGGGGATTGGGTTGGTTACCCAGGGGTTCCACGGCTTGTGCACCCATTTCTGATGCACAGAGGATTGGGATATGGCATAAAATGAAAAATGGACGCTCAGAGAGCTTGGGCTCTAATTGTTAATTTTGTGCATGATTGGTATTTTGAGTTGGTTGTGGGGTTACCCATGAGTCAAATGAACTCGCTCTATATGTTTGGGAGGACATGGATGCCCAGAGGAGGGCTCGAAAGAGGAATAATCAAGGTCGGGTCGTGGACGTGGTCGAGGAAATGTCGGAGGTGCTTGTGGGCATGGACGCCATGGATGAGCTCGTGAAGTGGGGCTTGGACATGTGCATGGAAGGGGTTCACGAAGGAGGCGTAACTAGAGTCAGGGTGGGATTGTAGTGGTTGGGACTTGGCAGAATGACGATACAGGTGGTGCAAGGGACCATGTTCCTGCCTGTCGAAACATAAGTTAGTTTTTCTTTACGCATGGTTACCAAACTTGCCAATTTATTTTTTGAATTGTCGATAGTTGAATACACTTGTTCATAGGCAATTTTGCAAATATGTAATTTTTGTGTGAATTGGGTTGGGAATGGGTGGAATTGTATAGCAAATTTTGAATATGGCCCTTGTTATCTGGACGATGTATGTACCAAATTGGGGGTTTTGGGGCATGGAGGTTTTGGGTTCCGTTATAGATAGAACTGAAAAGCTACATTATTGTCATTATCTTTTTTTTTAAATAGCAATATAATAAAATAAATACTTTTTACCAACCAAAAAAAATATTTTGAATAATTAAGGTATTTACTTTTACTTTCTTTGTAGAGTATCTTCACATTCTTCTAGTACATGTCTATTGATTTTTTTATACCTTCTAAAATGTTTATCCATTCTTAAAAAAATAGAGAGGATTGGCCTATACGTCCTTATATATGCATTCAAAAAATTACATGTTCGATTAGTTTTGTACAAGTTATGTGATGTGCATGCTCTAAGATATAATTTTTAGGATGCATACACTTCAGAAAAATCATTATAATTTGATTCAATAAAAAATATATACAAATTGTAGTACTCACTCTTGGATATATTTCCACCAATTGGTTTTCAAAAACACCTAATGTAGTAAAAAATGGGGGGTCACACCAAACATTATGTTATATTTTAGTGATAAAAATAGAAACATGTTTGTGTGTACTCAACATTTCATCCCCTTGGCTATTTTTTTTAAATCTTTAGTAGTTTAGAAACTAGATTCAAACTAATACGATTCTTTCTCTTGTCATATCTTTAAATTTTTAGTGTATGCATCTGGAACCATTCATTTAAGTTCATATTTAGTTGATTTCAAAAAAAGTGTTCACTTTGGAACCCCTTTTCATCTCCTACTTCAATGCAATTACCTAATTAAAGGGGGCACTTTCATGTTAGGTATCCAAGGTCTTCCTAATACCAACTTTAGTTGTGTTTCCTTGTCAATTAAGTAAAATATTTTTGGGATATTTTGAGTCATAAGGAGATGGAGAGTAATATCTTCCCAATGGTGATACCATGTAAGTTGGCTTACCCTCTGAATATCCCTAAAAGTTAATGTTTGTATGACCATATCTCATCCTTTTGAGAGGGGACAATGGAAGAATATTCATTGTCACCTCCATCATTTATCAATATCCCCTCGATGCATGCGTCATAGATTTAGACCTACAAATACAAGGGGGATACCTCTTCTCATTAACTCAACTTCTATAGACATGTTTTAAATCACAAAAGAAATTGGGATCATAAACCTTAGCGTTTGGTGGGTTTATATTCAAATCTACCGAGTCTATTTGATCACTCAATATCGTAGATTATAAAAGCACCTTTCCTTTTCCTTTCTTCTAAAAATAAATTATATAGTTGAAATACTTTAAGCCATGCAATAATGTTGTGTGATATGATAGAAGATTTCCTCAATATTGATAAAAGAAATTATTGCATAGGTTTGCTTGAGATCTTTCATGAGGTTATAATGATCGATGGTAGAGGGTGTAGAGTATATCATTAAAACGGTCCTCCCATGGAATTATGCTCTTTGCACGATGTTGGGATCATTGCTTTCTTCGTCGGTGGTCATTTTGGTTTCTCCTTTGTTGACTTGAGAGTGTTGGGCTCATCAAGGCAGGACACATTCGCTGATCCTCAAGCATTAGTGTCGTGTACTTGTCTTATTGTTGCAATGAGAAGAGAAGGGATCTTGAAAGATTAGCATCTTTGCATTTTGTGGGGCAATTGGTGTTTCTCGATTGTTTTTATTGGGTGTTATCTCTTATCGATTGAGTAACATTTCTATTAATAATCATCCTTCATCCTCATAGAGCTTTGAGATACCACTTATGTTTTGAAATGACCAATTACTATTTGGCTCGTCTGGCGATATGGTTCATATTTGTTTTCTTTATTCTTTGTTATTGATTATCCTTTTGGTAATAATTCTATTCGTGATAATCGGGACATTGTATATTTCGGTTGTTCTGATTAACATAATCCCTTATGTCGTATCTGCCATTGTACCCTTTATAATTGTTGTTTTCGCATAGGGTGCATCTGTAACCAGGGCTGCTTGTTTGGTTAGGGCTGTTTTTCAAATTTTTCAGTGGATGGATTGTTTGCACAGCTATTGTTGCTTTCCATGTTTTAGGTTAACGATTTTTCAAGCAAGTTTCATAGGTTTTTTTGTTTATGGACTATAAAAAAATATTTTTCTCTTTTTTTATCGAAGGTTAAAAGTAGTTTGGTCAATTTGTAATGCACTTTCCAAGGTCTCTTCTTTTGTGTTTTCTAAGGGCATGTAGAAAGAAGTCACATAGTCATTAGTTGTTCATGCTAAGCAAACTTTTCAATGGATATAGGACTTGCCTTTACTAATGAGTTCCCAAAAAGAATGTATTGATATCTAAAAGCAATCCCTTCAACTTCATCCCAAAGGACTTCCTTATTATTGCCGTATACATTTTGATTTGTGGATTTGGGTCTTATTCTCCTTCAAACATCAACAGTTCCAGGAGGGGACATGACAATAAGACACTACAAATGTTGAATTCCAAGGGTACTTTTAAGTATTCAAGACAAGTCCCATAAAGGCACTTTTCCTAACAAGTACCTCTCCTACAACTAGGTTAAGCTTGAAAGTGAAAGTTGTTTTGATGTACATGTATGACTAGATAATTTTGTTGTGTTTTTATAATTGAGGCTCGAGTAGTGCCAAGTAATTTTGTGTCGTAGGGATCCCATTAGGTTGTTTGTTGTAAACTTCTTGTTGGGGAGACCGATGTGCCTCGTTGCTTGCACTCCAAGAATAAAAATTTAAGTGGGGTGTAAATGAGTTGTCATCTTGCTTTGATCAACTTTAGCAATGACAAGAGGATCAACATGTGATTGTCACCTTGATGATCTAATCCATCAACTTTGTTCTAAAGAGGTGGTTTGGCACCTCAATCCTTAAGTGTTCTAATCCATAGGAAGCTATAAAGTCTAAAGGCATTGCATCATATGATCTTCATTCTTGTGTTTGACCACCTTGAAATGGGATGTCTTGCAATGGGGACTGAAAGGCCCAATTAATTTGTTCCTCTAGGGAGGTTTCAAGAAACACCCAGTGTCATATAGTCCATTCAGCTTAGTATGTTATATGGAGCACTTCCCAAGCCTTCCAAATTTCTAGAAAAAAAATTTATAGGTGACTCACATCATTGTCCATTTGGGCAGTTGTGTCCCACTCATGATAGGACAATCCCATTTGTCGATTTCAGATTGAACAAGCACTCGATGTGCTTTGCCTATAATTCAACTACATAATGGTATCTCAACTCCAAGTCAAGTTGTTAAAGGTCACAAAGTTATGTGGTCCTTGTCAACATTTGAAATAATATCTTTAAAATCATTATGATTGGATATTGTTGTCAAAGGCTTATTAGAGGGGGTTTTCCCCTAAGCCCCATCTAATTCCAACATATTCTAGGGCTACCAAAAAGTACCACAAAATAATAGAATGGCCACAAACATGGAAAGTAAAGAAGCAAAAAACACAATGTGGGTCACACAAAAGGATTTGTAATTCACAGCAAGATCACCAAAATGTGTGATGGTTAGAATTGATTCAAGCACCATGCAAATGAGTCAAACTGTGGATTGCACACACGATGTATCCTTGCTAAAAGGTGCTCACCAAGTCAATCCTACTCTCTTGGCAAGAGCCAATCAAGCGAAAATAGAAAATCACAAATGGCAATGGAGTTGTGGTCTGGTGTGTTTCAAGATGGGATTGAGTTGGGATGTTGATTGGTCATTTCATGATTGTCATTAATGTTGGTCTAATGCAATTGTATGGTCAACTCTTGCAGCACATGGAAGTGTCTTTCTTGTTTCAAGGATGATGTTCAATTGTTCTCTAGTGTCTACCAAAGTTATGTTAATGAGCTAACCTTGAATGTAAAATATTCATGTTAGATTTTCTCTTAACCTATTCTCAATTATTTCTTGTGAGATTTGCATTTTTTCTTAAACCTCCTCTTTGAGGGGAGTTTCTTAAATGAGCAATTTTTCCCTAATTTCATTAAAAATTTGCTTCAATCCAAGACATGTCAAACATGAAAGCTAAGTAAGGAGGAAAGAAAACTTAAGAAAGACAAGCAATTTTGTTTTCACTCTTTATGAGTTTGATGAGTGTCATATGGAATTATTGAAGGGTCGTAAAAAGGGTTGCATATTCATATACATAGTTCACATTAAACATATTTTTGAAAAAAAGAAATGCATATTACACTTTGATCCTATTTGGAAGTGTAAATAGGAATTTTGGTAAATAAAACAGGTTCAAGTATGTAGGTGTTCAAGTGTATGGATGGGAAGCATTCAAAAAAGATAATACTATTGAAAGATGATGACCTTAGTGTAGTCTTAATAGAAGGTATAGTCTTTAGTGAGTAACTTAAAACTTAAATGGTCTTGATGAGTCTAAGACTATAAACAAATATTGTACCTATGGTTCATGGATAGAGGCCCATCAAAGGTGGATAGAGGGATACCTATGGCGTATAGATAGTTGACTAATATGTATGGTTGGATGTTTGTCTGAAATGGACAAATGGCTATACCATAGAGATAGATGTACTTGACTATACATATGAATGAACACTAAAAAAATTGAGTAAAAATAATAAACAATAAAATTAGTGGTGATTTTTGGAATAACAATTGGGTCCTTATAGCATGTCTATTCTTATGCATCATAGATTTGAAATACTTGTTTACAAGATTTTTTTCATGGGTTTATGTATATAGTTCTATATAGAGCATAGTTTGCAGGTTGTGGGAAGATATATCCTTGAATTGTTGACCATTTAAAGGAGCATATTTTTGTGCATTGAGAAACCCATAGCTTTGAAGTAAAATGTCATTTCAAAATTACATGTGTTTATAAATTTAGCATGTTGTAGATTGGGGGTTTAATAGAGATTTGACAAGTCGGTTTCTATATAAGCTCTTTCTAAGAAGAATTCGAGCATTAGATTTTGCAAGAGACTTCTTGAAGAAAAAATAAACCTCATCCTCGAGTATAGAAGGTCCAAAAGCTAAATTCTTAAATATGGCACACCTATATATGGTGATATTTTTAGGACCATGGAAGAATCTTGTAGAAATGTTTTGTATGATCTCACAACAAAATAGTTTCCAATATAGTCATAATTGGGTCTCTGATCTATCCATAACAAAAAAAAAAGTATTCACTAGCTAATGTTTATAGAAATAATTTAAAATTTATGCCAGTACAATGGCATTGTAGTCATTGATTTCAGCTAAGTTGTAGGTGTAGGAGTGTAGGGATTGAGCATGTCAACCATCAGCCACATCGAGAATACTAGACTTGCCCTTGATCATGGCTTGGCACTGGGCTAAGTGACTCTTCAATCAAAGGTCTGCATAAGGTTTTTGGTGTTGCACAAGCAATTAGAACTCAATTCAAAGGCTAAACAAGATATAAGAGTCTAAGAGGGGTGAGAAATTATCATCAAAATGGGCAATGTTAATAAGATTGGAATCCACGCCTCATGGATCATGAGCTATAATGCCAAATCATCATTAAACTAGAATAGCAAATTGTGCATATCACTCTATTCAATTCATGCATGTGCCTAAAGTGGTGACTATAAACAGTATTTAGCAACTTGCTAAGAAATGATTTAGTCTCCTTTGATCAAACCCCTTAGTGGACCGATATAACAGCAATAAACAAAGGTCAAAGACAACAAGAAAGCATGCTATATCTTTAAGATGATTTTGTGACTATGATGATTTATAATGTTGCTATGATGGTCTCATATGAATGATACCAATATAATCTTTGATTATCTAAATGAAATAGGATTTGGTCTCTAAATACACCACACTTACATACAATTCAAAACAAATTGCACTTTAGTCAGCTCATGTTGGCTAGTAACAGAGGTAAACATGGAACCAAATAAAAAAACTCAACCTCAAGAGTTTGGGATTTACATTTGCACATGCAAAAATGAGCCGTCAATTCCAAACCTGCAAATTTGAACTATAGAGGTGAACAACTAGATGTGGAGTCAAATCTAAATATTGAGGATAACTGATGGTGGTGATAAGCTCAAATAAAATTATTTTTTTACTTCCACACAAAATACATCTAGTATGCTAGTTAATGCATTAGGGAAGCATAGTTGACATGGACCCAAAATGCAAGAATAAAGGGCATGTGCATGTAAATTTTCAACATGC
>MU228519.1:997599-1014316 GCA_018584345.1 Thuja plicata | reverse complement strand
CACACCACAAATGAGCATTAGAAGCAACAAAAATGTCTTTAAACTCACCTTTTAGGGTTGTGGACGCCAAATTTTCATTAAATTCGCCATAAAATCCCGTTTTAAGTCAAACCGCAGGTCAAATTCGAACCAAATTCGACTTTTTTGGCGAAATTCGCCTAGGTTCGAACCACAAAAATCCGGGTTCGAATTTGGTTTTTAAAAATCGGACCCTGCCAAAAAAATTCGAACCCACAACCGAACCGGACCCGAATTTCGAACCGGTTCGAATTTGGCAGGGTCCAAAGGGGGCAGAGGCCGAACCCGGTATCTTAGGATAAAATGCTAGCCAGAACAACAATCAAACTGACTGGTCCCATGCAATTGATAAATCACAAAACCACACAATTGAAAATAGCACCCACAACAAATGCCAATCCATCCAATCACCCATACCTCGAAGGTATGCAACATCAGCAAAGTCCTGCCACCAACATAACCAACCCGCAAACTACGACCTCAAGCTCCTTGTGCAAACTAGTCGATGAAGACCAACACACATGCAGAAACTCCCAATGCATGGGTAATGTCAAATTTGATCGATCAAAGGCATACTGAGTCTACCAATCACAACACATACAAAGTGTGACCATGTAACTTATCAAGGACCATCCACAAAGATATGCAAATCCTGCAACAAAATTGCTGCAAGAAACATCTCTCTCAACCAGTCTCCATAGTTCTCGCATGTTCTCCACATCTAACGGAAGAAGGAGATACAGGAACCTCCATGTCATCACCCAAGAACCAAGTGACAACACATGACCACAAACTAGTGATCACGATAGCTTCACACAAGACCTCACATCCAATGTCAAGTGAATCCGAACATACAAGAAGATCACTAAGACTAAAGAGAGAAACTACAAACCATAAACATATAGCACATCCTTCTAAAACTAAGTTGCCGGTTCAGATTTCTGGTACGGATGCGGGTTCAAGATTCGGGTTCAAAATTTGTACAAAAATTATTTGGGTTGGGTTCAGATTCGTTTTGGGTTCGTCCGTACAAGAATATATATATATATTATTATTATTTAAATTATATATATATTTAATACATAAATAATAATATTATAATATATAATAATAATATTATTATTATTATTTAAATTAAAATATAAATAATATTCTTATCAGATTAATATTGTTAAACCTTAATATACTTATCGGATTTTTTTCTCGATATAAGTTGAATCGAATATATACCATTTTATCTTTGCATGTTGGTTGTGTATTATTTTGGGAGGCTATTTGTTTGAGCAATTGGAATCCAATTATTGAGGTGTCGTGTTTTCATGGATGCGTCCGCCGGTTGTAGTGTTGGAGTATCTGCACGAGCGGGGAATAGCGTAAAGAGATGTGAAGCCGGAGAACATTTTAGTGCAAGATAGCGGGCACATAATGCTCATCAATTTCGATCTTTTGCTGCGTCTCATATAGGACGAGGAGCGAGATGGTGAATGGAAGACTCGTTCTTTACAGTTGAGCAAAGTCGAGTCGAATTTGTATGTACAAGCTTCCGATTCACATTGTTTACACTCTGTACAGCGACTCACTCTCAGCAATTGGTGGATAAATTCATTTTTTTTGGGTTAAGAAAATTCAATGTCGTTTAAATTCAAGCCAAATTCTTTCTGGGTTCCTGCGTGCATTTCAAAATTCTTCCAAATTCGTCCGAAATTCATCTCAGGTCCCTCTGAGAGACTTTTTGGCGAATTTCTCAGACTGCGGCCGACTTTACAACGAATTCGCACGGTACCCGACTTTATGACGAATCGAATCTTGAATTTTGCCTTCAGCCAGCGAATGTGGTAACTTAGAATTATATCTTATCTAAAAACAAATAAATAAATAAAAATTACCTATATGGTACATCCAAACTACACAAAAGGGTCGGGACAATTTCAAAATAGACCACAATAACAAACAAAAAATAAATAAATAATTCTCAAATCAGGTTTTAAATTTCCCAAGAATAAAGAAAATTGAAAAACCAATTAACTTATTATGTAACCTGGCAGGTTCCATTACTAAGTCTCTAGATGATGGGTCTCCATGGCTGGGCTTAGGCACAAACCTTTGCCCCTGTTCAAAATGTCAAATGCTCCTCAGTCTTTATCACTCTCTTAGTCGTCACCTTGTAAACTGATCCTCTCAAATTACTTTTGCCTCTTCAATGCAAAAGTGCGGTGCATTGTGAAAGAGACATACTCTTCTAAAGCTGATTTGTAAACCCTGCTTAATTCTCTAGATATGTGGAGTACCTATCAATTCTTATCTGAAAAGATCAACATGTTTCCCTTGTGTACATCAACCATAAGAACAAGCGATGAGACAAACCCAGCTGCTTTTAGTGTCCCTAGCAGGCTTTATAAATATTTTAAGAGTGTTGAACAGAAGTATAGTTGACTTTACACTCTTTCTCCTCAATATCTCTGCAATCCTATTTAAAATCCCTTCTGTATGGTAAACAGACTTGAGGCGGACCATTTGACCGCATGGTCTTTTAACTTGGATTCCTTCTTGTAATCTGAAAAATTCCCAATAACTTGTTTTCTTTTGAAGCCTTTCGTTCTAAAAGAAAAATGTTTTAAGTGTTCTACTCTTGTTAAAAATGTTAACATCATTCTTGAGGCCTCAGTGGTAACAATTTTGAGAAATCTTACATTAGTCTTTATTTTATGGGCAGTGTAGGTGTTAAATTTATAGAACCAGAATATAAATAAAACAAATAGCAGATGAAGGAAAGTACATGAACAACAAAGATACCCTGGGAAAACCCTCCTCGAGGGAAAAAAACCAGCCACACCAAGAAATATCACTTTATTTAATGATCAAACCAAAGCTTCACAAGCCAAGTCAGATGAATGACTTCTTCACATAGTCTGAGATCACATAACAGACATTTGCAGAATAAGAACAACTCTACAGTATAATGATCACACTTTGGTGAATCACCCAAATAACACACAATGTCTACTACTCAATGATTACAAGAAGAAGATGATATTCTCCGCATCAATACAAAAAAAAAAAACTGAGTTCTCTACTCATGAAGAATGCACTTATCACTGAAAATAAAACAGTCACTCTGTTTTTCAGAAAATCACCATACACGTTGAATCATCATCCAATCATATACCCACATCAAAGAATGTCTGAGATCAGTCACTCGTCGGGCAACACCAGAATCACCAACCAAATACAATAATCTCACTGGTTACTGAGAATCTAATAACGCTGCTATATGAGAAGCTCAACACCCATCCACACACACGGCTGCTAAAAAATAGAACAGAAACAACGATAAACTTCATCGAGTCATATTTCAATGAAGAGACTTCAATCATGGAAGACTTGAGTGGTAGAATACAAGGAGTCCATCGTTACGATAAAGAATGTCGACAATGAAAACAATTGTCAATCATACATCTTCGAATCCTTTCACGATGATTGTAGAGTCTTTATTCAAAGAAGGCCAAACACATAGTGTTACAATATTAATCGATATCATTAATGAGAGGAGGGTAGACACGAAGATGCCTCCACATAGCCACAATACTCTTAAACGGTGCCAGTCATCACACACGCGGAGCCATGAAATACGATGCCAGCTCACGTTTTTTACAATCCTTCTCAAAGCACTTTGAGTACGGTGAATGATAAGAGACAAAGTCTCCATAATAAAAACACAACCAGAACATGATGGTAGAAAATCACAAGTATGATGATTTCTCTCGCAGCTATTAAAACATTAACACTCCCTCTTAGCAAGAGAAATCATTAATATGTCATGGTGCCTCTCAACCTGACAAGCACAAAGGAGCTACAACCAAAAAATGTCAATAACAAAATCTCATCACAGATTTTCTCAACATAATATTGTCATCTCAACATGACATTCACCATGGCTACTCCCAGAGGGTGAAAGAACAAAAAACCAAGTCATGGATTCTCTCACATGACATCCACCATGGCTACTCCCAGAGGATGGAACAAGGGCTTTCACCTCAAACTTCTCCAAGAGAAGAATGCATCACCACCTTGCCTACTCGCAGAGGGTGGTTCCATTATATCGCAAAGGGTGGTTCAAGGGCTTTCACCTCAAACTTCTTCCAGAGAAGAATGCATTACCACCTTGCCTACTCGCAGAGGGTGGAACAAGGGCTTTCACCTCAAACTTCTCTTGCAGAGAAGAATGCATTAGCAAGGGATTTCACCTCGAACTTCTCTCGCAGAGAACTCATTAAAGCACATAAAATATCATCAGCATGCTAAGACTCCATCTTAGCTGAGACTCCCTCTCAACAGGGGCAGCATTCTCATAGTTTCGATTATCACAATACTAGGAAATTGGCTCCAATGTTTGTCCAACGAATAGCTTTTGCAGTCATACTGCTACACAAGCTTGTTGGTCCTCTACAAAGGATATGGCATTCTACATCTGCCACTCAAGCTCCCTCTGAGTCTTATTTCTACAGTTGAATAGTCTACCTCTAAATGTCATTTCTTCCTCTTTGAAGAAACTAATCATAATGACAAATTGTATAGGTTTTTCCTCTTTAATGAAGTGATGTGTCACCAATTCAGTCCCATGTCTGCAAGCAGCATCCCCATATTTATTTCTATAGTCTACATGACTTTGCATGTAATCTCTCATCATCCCGTTGCTTCTCGATCCGCCCTGGGAGCATTTTTAGAGAGATTAGCAATAGTTCATAGAATTAAACTATTCATGAAGAGAAAATATACAAATCAATGTTAAAAGCATACATTGTTCCCACTGTTATAACATGAATTAATATTAACTACACAACAATTCATGATCGATATTCAAAGGTATAATCATAAAATACTTATCTCTTTGTTGTCTAATCTTCCTCAAGAAAGATCTCAACACGCACTCAAATAAAGAACAATACACAGCTATCTCTCTTAACAATATTGAACAATAATCACAGTCCAGCATTCATACGATAATCATAGCATTGCATGCATACTATCTCTCATAATGAATACCAATGAACATCTCCTTAAAGAATACCTCCCTGAAAGCATGAACAATCCTCAATCTTGAATGATCATAACCGAACCAAGAAGTCCTATCCATAACTTGATGATGGTCCAAGAATATTTCAAGGCTTAAGAGTTCTGGTTCTAGATCTTTTCTTTAAACCTTGCTCTGATACCATGTTAAATTTATAGAACCAGAATAGAAATAGAACGAATAGCAGATGAAGCAAAGTACACGAACAACAAAGATACCCTAGGAAAACCCTCCTTCTCGAGGGAAAAAACCCAGCCACCAAGAAATATCACTTTATTTAATGATCAAACCAAAGCTTCACAAGCCAAGTCAACTGAATGACTTCTTCACAGTCTGAGATCACATAACAGACATTTGCAGAATAAGAACAACTCTACAGTAAAATAATCACACTTTGGTGAAACGCCCAAATAACACACAATGTCTACTACTCGATGATTACAAGAAGAAGATGATGATCCCTACATCAATACAAAAAAAAAAAAACTGAGTTCTCTACTCATGAAGAATGCACTCATCACTGAAAATAAAACAGTCACTCTGTTTTTCAGAAAATCACCATACACGCTGAATCATCGTCCAATCATTTACCCACATCAAAGAATGTCTGAGATCAGGTCACTCGTCGGGCAACACTAGAATCACCAACCAAATACAATAATCTCACTGGTTACTGAGAATCTAACAACGCTGTTATATGAGAAGCTCAACACCCATCCACACACACGGCTGCTAAAAAAAAGAACAGAAACAACGATAAACTTCATCGAGTCTTATTTCAAAGAAGAGACTTCAATCATGGAAGACTTGAGCAGTAGAATAAAAGGAGTCCACCGTTACAATAAAGAATGCCGACAATGAAAACAACTGTCAATCATACATCTTTGAATCCTTTCACGATGGCTGTAGGGTCTTTATTCGAAGAAATAGCGTTACAATATTAATCGATATCATTAATGAGAGGAGGGTAGACACGAAGATGCCTCCACATAGCCACAATACTCTTAAACGGTGCCAGTCATCGCACACGCGGAGCCATGAAATACGATGCCAGCTTACGTTATTTACGATCCTTCTCAAAGCACTTTGAGCACCGTGAATGATAAGAGACAGTGTGTCCATAATAAAAACACAGCCCAAACATGATGGCAGATAATCACAGGTATGATGATTTCTCTCGCAGCTATTAAAACATTAACAGTAGGGACAACTGGACAAGGCCTCCAAATATAAGTCTTTGAGTTTCCTACCTGTAACTTGCTGCATGTGTGAGCTGAGTTTATGAGCTTGTTCTTTTAGATCAGCCAAAGATTGCCCATCTTTCATCATTTGTTTGATCAAAGAAAGCACCACTGTATCGAACAGCTGAGTTTCTCCCATCCTGCAAGGTTTGGACATGGAAATATTCTGAACTTGGCAATCAATAGCCAACATGTCCAGCTTGTCCTTCTTAACCAATGGACTTCCTATCTGAGTAAATAAACTGTCAATGTCATCAATTTGTAAGCTGATGTGAGTCTTTGCCATTTTGGGTGGCTTGTGTTGCACAATCACCAAGACTAAATCCAAATATGATTTCACAAACTTAAGTACAGTGTCTTCTAATCACCATGTCTAGAATCTGAGTAGGGGATTGAAAAGAATCAGTTTAAAGAGATACAAGAGAAAAAAAGAAACTACATGTGCAAAAATAGATTGTTGCCCAGTTCATTATTTTGCAATAATATAGGGAGGAATACCCTTGTTGTCACAGTTAAATTGGAAAGGAACATCATCCAGAATGGAAACGTATTATTGGGTGTTGTCCAACATTTGATTGCACATTTATAGAAGGGTCGGGAGTCGGACTTATGAGAGGGTGCACAAGAGTCTGAGGTTTCTGGTTATCCTTAGGAAGAAAATTATTTACCTTCATAGTACAACCCATATCACCACTGCAAATGGTCTCTAGCTTTTTCTTGTTGTCACAGTCATTATCAACTAGATCTCTACTTGTTCCGTTGCCTTCTGTTTTCAATGTGACAGATAAAAGACAGCTGCCATTTCCCCAAACAGGATTTGACTTTGATGATTTACCTGTTAACTTGGAGGATCCTTCAGTTCAACGCAAGGTTGCCTTTTTGGTAAATTTTACTCTGCCCTTTACCTAACCAAGGGTCCCATCAATTAATGTTGTCATTCTATTTTCAAGTGAGCTATCTTCTACCTTTAGGCTTTGACCTATCAATAAGTGGCAGAGGCTCCAAGATCTTCATTTGCTAATACATGGGGACCTCCAAAGAGCCATTTACTTTAGAAATCCCTTCAGGGGCAGCAGTAATACTAAAATCAACAATTTATTGGAGGGTTACTCTTTGATATCCTCTCCTCCTTACTTTGAAATCATCTTCTTAGGAAGGCAAATGATGATGTGTGGGACTGAGTATTTCTTCAAATGCTCCTAAAACTATCAAATTAAAATCTCTTCTCAAATGGGTTTGAAGAGAGCCCGTCTCTTCAAACCAAGCCTTTGATGGCTGGCCTTTCTTTGACTTCATTTACATTTCTACAAGCACATTGCATTAGTGGACACCGCATGGCATGACATGCCCCAAGATATATCAAATTGCCATACTTCTTTACCATGTGGTAAGTCCCTTAAATCCAGGGAAGAACCAAGAAACATATTTCTACATTCATAGTGAGATGTGGGACATATTGACATCAAAGAGGCAAAGAATCTACCACTCACTGATATGTTTATTGACTGCCCTTGCATAGAAATATTGGTTCCAAGTAACAGTCTATTAAGGAATGGAATGAAAATACCAAAGAATAGTTTTGAGGAGGAAACTTACAAATATGGCCCTTCAAAGTTGACCTAAATAAAGATCCACCATCGTTTGTCAACAATGAGCATAAGCACAAGTAACTCCTCTATTCCGTAGGAATATCCTCAAGTCCTTAGGACATCTAAGATGTTTGGGACATCAGTCAGTTCCAAGTCCCTTTCAACAATGAAGAAATGTATGTATCAATAAATGATTTGTAAGTAGAAGTCTCATAAATAGAAGAACTGATTGGTATAAGAGGAAGAAGTAATTCATCTCAACAATCTGAAGAGCCTTTGAACAGGAGTCTCATCCAAAGATGACAAATAACTAATAAGTATCAGGATGTAGCAGATAATGATAAACACTGACTGACAGGGGCCAGAATGCATAAAGAAGATATCTGTTTTTAGAAGACACGTGAAGCCCTAGAGGAAAACAAAGTGCACAACCAAGCAAAAGGAAAGGCTTTCATTATGCCTACAACGACTACAGACAATTCTGCAGGGTCATAACTTAGCCATCATATCCCTTGAACTTTTCTTTGTGATACTGAGTAGTAAATATGAGAAACATTTTGTTAAAAATTTGTTGGTTTCAAAGTGTATGAAAATCTTAGCCTCAGCTTGCGAGAACTACAGACAATACTGCAGGATCATCCTTTAGCAATCAAACCCACCTGACATTCAAAGTTTCACTTATAGTTATAATACCAAATAGCAATGAAACTAATTTCTCATAAATAATTTGTTGGTGTCAGAATTTCACCCAGAGCAAGCAAAACATTCATGATTATAAGACCTATTGCTAACATTAAAATAAAAAACCAAACCATCAAGATTGTAGATGTTTTATTGCTCCAGCTACAATCTATTTCTAAATATCAAAACCCATAAAGCAGCAAAAACTAATGAGCAGGCTCCAATATAAGCTCTGTGTATCCAACTTACAGTTTCCACATCATATATTAAGTTGGAAGCAAATTAAAAAACGGTAAACCACAGTGCATAGATTGAATACAAAATGCAGTGACCAGTGAATAGGATGCTCAAGTTCATACAGGAACTATACAAGTTATTAACTTATTCATCCTAGCAAAATGATAAAAAAAAGTGTGACACTCAATGACAAAACATGAAGTGCCAACTTGCCAAAAACTAAATTCCCCGTCTTGACTACACTTTGGGTACAAGTTTACTCTTAAATGAATAAAGCATGTACATGTTTCTCTTGAAAACTGTACAGGATGTAAATTTAACTGTTCATGTAAGTCCAATCTCCAAACTAAATCAATTTTTCATTTTTTTTGCCCTTAGATTGTATCAATTCTGAAAGTTACTTAGACCGCTAACTAAATTGTCATATTTAATTGCTCTTTACTGCATAAAATTTAATTATTTTTTGGCTTGAGTTATACACTATGTTCATACCCTAAAAATTATCCTAAAGGTTTTTAATACCACAGAAAATTTCCCTAGAAAACCTCATTTCAGGACTTCTAAATAGGTTAGAGCAGAAAATAACTAAGTGAAACAGTATGAAGACTTACAGTATGCGTCAAGGGTTGCAACAACAGTATACAGTACTGACCAAAAAATAGGAAAAGCAGACTAAATCAACTTACAGTTTCACTTATATCTTGTGGTAAGTCTCTGTAAAGCAGCTCTGAATCAGCAAAAAAAAGAAAGTACTAAGTGTTCCATTCCGGGAAGTCCCAGTGCTTCACCTCTGTGAGCATCACCTAGACCCAATGAGTGCTAGGTGTTCCATTCATTCTCATGAGAGATGGGTTCGTGTGAACCACTATTCATGAAACATGAGTCAATGAGTTTGACTCAAAAAACTACACAGTTGAATCCTGATAGCAATATCACAAGAAAGTACTAACTAAAGAGTAAAAAAGCTTGATATGTTATTTATAACAGATGTTTTGCAGGTGTTCCAAATACAGAACAACAGTCATAAGTTCAAAACCCTGCAAGTCATTTCACTAAAACGGAGTAAGAACAATGTATACTTAGTAACAGCAGCGTCATACCTTATCAAGTTCCAACTGTTCCTTCAAAGACACCAGAGGACCTGGCACATAACTGCCATCTTCCTGTTCTTCATCTGTCTCACACAACGATGCCTTAGAAAACTGCCTTACAAGATTGTTCTGCTGAAAGGATTCAGAAGAACCTGCTGCGTCACCGGGCTCTGAAGGGCCATTCATGTTTGAACTTTGAGCCCTACACACAGAAATTCTCCCGCTATGGAACTCTGAAGAAACCAACACTTCAACTCACTTAGCTAATCAAATAGCATCTTTCAAGCCCTCCTGCTTCAAACTGTAATGAAGTAAAATATCTAGTTTTTCTCGGGATATTCAAAGTGAAATGCCTTAAATCTTTCATTTTCTTAGTTTTCTAGCTTAAAACACATTTAGTAGATTCTATTTTCAATTTGGCAGCTTTCAAACGGAGAAATTTGAAGGAAAACATACTCTGCTTCATTTATGAGGCTTTCACATGTATAAATTTCAAGCCAAATCTGGTCTATTTCATTTCTGAAGATTCAATATGTGCATGTTTTGAAGGAAAAATTTATCTGTTTCATTTCAAAAGCTTCCAAATGCAAAAATTTTAAGCAAAAGCTATTTTTTGTTTCCGAAGCTATCAAAAAACGCATTTGAGGAAAGAGCTTTATCTCCAGACTGATGCTCTCAAAACACATAAATTTGAAGCAAGGGCTACTTCTTTGGTACCAGTGGATTTCAAACTGATTGAAGTCGAAGCAAAACCAATTCTACTTCGATTTTGAAAGCTAGAAATGCATATGTCCGTAGCAAAAGCTATTCCTTATCGTTTCTGATGCTCACCGACATTAAAATATGATGCCAAACCTAATTTCTACATTTCTGAATCTTTTAAATGAAGAACAAAATCAAAGATCTGTGTCGTTCATGAAACCTTCAAACAAACAATTCAGAGAAAACGTTTTTTCTTGCCTATTTGAGCTTTAGAAAAAACAAATTTAAAGCATAACTTATTCCATCTAGTTTCCCAATAAAAATGTATATATTCCGTTAGTGAAGCTCTCGACGCACTATTTAACAGTAAAACTGATCTATTTAGTTTCTGAAGCTTCCCAACACATGTATTTGAAGAAGAAACTATTCATTACATATCTGAGGCTTTCAAATGCTTAATCTTGAAGACAAAAACTTAACTATTGTGTTTCCGAATCTCTCAAAAACATACATTTTAAGTGAAACCTACTTATTTAATTTCCGAAGCCTGCAAATACATAAATTCAAATAGCCCGTTTAATCTCTGAAACTCTCACATACTTATGACCTACCTTAACCTAATGTTTCAAATGCATGAACTTGAAGAAAAGACTGCCCAGTTTCGTTTCAGAGCTCTGAAATGCATTAATCCTGACAAAACCTATTCTGATTTGTTTCAAGAACTTTTAAACGTATACATTTCAAAGAGAAATATGTTAAAAATAGTAATTAACATATTAGTTTCAAATCTAAAGCACTTAAACATAAATCTCGAGCGAAAGGTGAAATATTTAGCCAGATTTGTCAGCAAAACATTCTTCGTGAGAAACGTACCTGTAAAACCCCCGAAATACGAGATAAACAACTGGATAGATTTAAATATTCGAAGAATAGGATGCTGCAAAGTTGAGAAGAATTTTATATGTCAGTGCCGGCTTGAGATTTTAGATCACAGACGCGAAGTAGTTCAAAGGATGTTTAGGCGCAAATAATTAAAAATAAGACAAACACAACGACGGCAAATGACGGGAAACGGAGTTCTGTTTTGTTGAATTCTATACCCGTGTGTCAAGGGACAGGAAATGTACTCGCCGTCCTTTTGACGTCAGTTGACAGCGGCCATTCAAACTTTGTCTCGGTTTTGTGTCAGCTTGATCGTAATTTTTTTGTCATACTTGCAAACAAATTTTGAAATTCAAAGTTCGTCATTTTTGTCACGAAGTCAAAAATACAATTTGTCAATTTTTTAAAGATTTTTAATATAAAAAAATGAACATGTTTGAACTTTCCCTCCCACTAGAGCGTCCAAGCATATTGATGTCTGTCCACACTCCAGCAGAATTTGTCTTCACACTAAAGTTGTCTCCAGATATAAAGATAAAACTATCTCATGATGTTATTTAAGTGGATATCTTTTTCTGTTCGATATTTTGATTGAAGGGTATTTATTTTGGTTAAAAGAATTAAGACTTAAATTTCATCTCATTTATTATTCTATTATCTAAAGAGAAATGAATAAAGCTTTTTATTTGGAACTTGCTTTTGAGTATTATAATAATTTCATTTTTAAAAAGTGAGTCACTTTTATTATTACATGTATAATAGTAGTAGGGAATAATAGTGCTTTGTATTATCACTTGTCAAATTAAAGTCATTCAGTTGTCAAATTAAAGTCATTCAATTTTTGTTAGATTTTGCGAGAATTGAGAACCAAGCTAGGATTTGATGTTGATCATAGATCACATGCAACCCCAAGCAATAGTGATCAAAGATAAAAAAAATAGTTGAATGAAGAGAAATCTAAAATGAGAGAAAAATAGAGACAAGAAAAAGAATTTTGAGAAGACTCTCGATACTCTCACTGTAATGCCCCGCCAGGGAACCCAGGAGAAAATAACCTAAAACATGCTACTAACTTTACAAAATGATTTTTTTTTCTAAAGAGTTAATGATTGATAAAGAATAACAGTGCGGAAGCAATATAACATAAGACATTTCATACTCATTTACAAATTACAGATCTCGAGGGTTCCATGACGTAGAATTACGTGAGTTAACTAATCTACAAAATACAATAAACAATAAACAAACTCCATATAATGCAAATGACTAATCAACATCATTTCATAAATTAAACCTAGATACAACTAATACCATAAGGTATACATAATGAACCAACGTCCATTGCACAAGTCACAGGGTATGTGATAAAACAAAATATAAAGTATAATACAATATTCAAGAATGTCACAACTGATATGGTGATATAAGTCTGCAACATAAGAAAGATAAGAGTAAGTCTCCAACAATGAAGAAGAAGAAAGTACAACTGCAACAAGGATCATGCTAGCATAAAGTCATGAACGTCGGATCTCAATGGTAATAAGAATCACTACCACCCGACCTCGTAGAACCAAAGGTTCACTCTCACTGTGTTGAGGAGATAACAACAGGCCCACATACACAGGAAACAACCAAACAAGCAAGACTAATGCAAAGGTACACTGGATAAAAGGTAACAAGAAGATTCCAAGGTTAAAAGTACGAAAGATCAAGAGACAAAGCAAGTGTACCAAATACTCACGTTGGAACCTAGAACACATATAGGGAAGTGTCATCACATAAGTCCACCCTTGAGTTACCCAAGTAGTCCTTACTGGACCCTAGCCCCCAAGTGACTCTATGTGGCTCAGTAATCCTTTCATATAGACAAGGATTCTAACCATGCAAGACCTTAATCAAGCATCTTCTCCCACTCCCATTCTTAGCCTGTACTAGCACTCAAGGCATGGGCAAGGCACATATTTATCTTATTAGTGTTGCTCTCAAATAATTTCGTTAATTTATCACTTATTGAGTCAACTTACAATGAGTTACCCTAGTAGCCTGTTAGGGCTCTGGACCCCATTGCAAGCCACTGATGACATGTAACTTATTGAATGTTTGAAGATGTTAAGTTGATCACCGAAATGCAGAAAGATAATGCAAGATATTAACTCAGTTAATGGATTGTATTGTCATTAATGTCAACTTGATATAATAGGATCGGTTATATTCAAAGTGTCAAAGACTTCAGAGAATTAGAGAGATAAAGATTATGCTTTCAGTAATGCATAAAAGACAAGCATTCACTAAGTGACTTCAAACATCGACGACTACTGGAACCCGACGGACAGAGATCACCGAAAGTTAAGTCACAATGCCCAAGCAAAGAAACTAATGAGCATTACCGACGAGCAGAATCACAAGCCTAACCGACGGCTAGTATTACAGTGTAACCCGATGGACAGACAACCCCGACGAATAGACAACCCCGACGGAGAAGCCCGAGGAAAACTGGAGTGTTGACCGAAGCTAACAGAGTTAAAACACCAAAATTAACTAAAGTTCAGAAATGACAAAATATCTAGCTGGCAGAGCTAAAAATAGACTTAACTGGTAGTTATCATTGTTTTCATCGACAAGATAAAGCCAAAGATGAGTAAAGGATTTAAAGTTGTTTTGTCTAGTTGGCAAGATCTCTGCGAGATAAAATAGGAGTTTTGCTTTAAATCAAATTGGCTAAGATTGTGGATCACGCCAAGATCAAGAAAATCAAGAACCTAGAAACGGTGATATCATGTCTATAAAGAGACAACTTAATTTATTACGAATTAAGGGGAGTGAATGAAAAAGAGGATGCTGGAGAGAAAATGATGAAGAACAACTTCATTCAATCCTGATCAATCAAGCTAAGGAAAGAGCTAAAGAGTTCTGCAGACATCGAGCAACAGATCATAGCATCACCGAGCAGAATAAAAGTGGAGCAAAGGTATTGAAAAGATATATTAATTAGATTGGTTTTATGAGCTTAGAATAGATTTGAAAATCTACAAGTATAAGTTGTATATATGAACAGATCATATTGTTTCAGTTTAACCTTTGTTACAGTAAGTCTCTTAACTGAGCAGGATTTAAAGATCCTTTCTATATTGAGATGCATCCCAAGGAGTATCAAAAAGTTTGATCATGAAGATAGCAGGAGATTCCAAATACCTATTGCCAAGCCAAGAGAGTGTTTGATCAAGGAAGGTAGCATAGAGATGCCTGATATCAAGTGACAAATTAATATTTTAAATCCTCTAACAAGGTCACACCTAACAGTATGTTTGTGACCTTTAAAAGGGTTGGCTCTTCACTGAGCTCACTTCAAAAGAGTGAAAATTTTGGGTTACCGGTCCCAAGTGGTTTTTTCCTTAACAGGGTTTCCATGTTAAAAATTCATGTGTCAATGTGTTTATGAGTCATTACTTTAGTGTTTTGCATTATACACAGCTAATCTAGATTGATCGATACACTAAGTAATTTACTATCTTTTGGTAAATTAAAAGACTGTTATTTGGTAAACATACAAAATAAGGTTTAACAGAGATTTCGAGTAGTAGTAATTTGATAAGTATATTTGAAGGCATTCATCTTATAGGACTAAAGATAACTAGAGGATTAATATTGTGGTACTAAGTTTTTTGGGTTGATTAATTGGAATATTTTTTAGGCCACTGATTCACCCCCCCCCCTCTTAGTTATTACTAACAATTGGTATCAGAGCTTGTGTGCTTAGAAAGGGAGTTTAACAGCTCAAGAAAAATATCACAAGATAAACAGACGAGATGTGCCCAAGTTGAATAAAGACAACTTTGCATCATGGCAAAGCAGAATAAGACTCCACTTATCAGGTATTGGAAATGATGTTGTTCAATACTTAGATACTGAATATGTGTTGCCTACAGGACCTCACACTCTTGAGAAATTAAGAGAAAAGCATGAGCATAATTGCATGATGATAGTGTTAGATTAATCACTTATTAATTAAATCACGTTGATTTAATTAGTTAAGTTGTTTTATTACTCTTTAGTGCTTAAGCTTTCTCTTATGTGCATTAATAATTAATTATTTTATTAATTATTAATGTGCAAACCTAGATTTTACCTTTTAGGGTTTTGTTCAACTTTATAGGTTGAACCTTGTAATTCTTTTTTCATGAATTCAGATTATAATTTCGCTCTCACATTTGGAGTAACTTCTGACTTCTTCATCTTTTTCCTTCTTTATGCTTTCTTCCTGTAACAGGTTTTTTGCATGCAGTTGTTCTTGGGTGTAATCGGATCAGTATTTCTCAGATCCTTCATGGTATCAGAGCCCCTCTGTTGCTGCCTGTTCTAGAGTGTTTAAAGTGTGTTTAGCAGGGCTCCACTATTTTTGGCTGAGGTTTCATGAGGTTCACTTATGTTTTGACCTGTTGCTATTTTTGCTCTATCTGGAGCATACGAAGGTATTTTTACGACTTCTTTATATCGTCAGAAAGCTCTTTCCAAGTTTCTGATGATGGAGGTTGGGGTTTTGGGTTCTACTATTTTGACAGTGTTTTTTTCTATCAAAGTCTGATGTTTGGTTTTGCCTTCTGGGAGCCATATCTTGCTCATCCAGACTCTGTTTTTGGCAAACTAGACATCGTCGAAAAGCTGGTTCAGTGAGTTTTTCAGTTGTAGGGGTCTTTTATCCAAATTCTACTCTTGGTTCTTTCTCCTCAGAGTTTTTCTCTTTCGCACTCTGGCGGATTACTTGGGTTCTATAGGTCCTGGGATCTCTTCTTCTGTTCTTCTGGCTCACTCTTCTTTCTGACTTCTGAGCATTGTATGCTTCTCTTCTGTAGCATTCTCTTTTCTGTAAATGCACTGAGATAAAGTGCCTGCTTTTGCATATCTAATATTTCGAGCACCTTGTGTTTGTTTGTACTCACACTCAGTTATAAAGTGTCATGGGTGGTTATGATGTTTTTGCCTTTTGTGCTCATCCACCTTTGTCAAGTGAGCATACCTTCCATGACATTAGCCCATGTTGTGTGTCTGTGACACTGCCCTTTATCATGTGCTTCTACTTCTGTTGCACTGTTGGTGTTCCTGATTCTTCTTCCTGCAGATGTTTCTGGCATTGCATTTCAGTGTTCCTGTCACCCCTCTCCCTGTTCAGCATTATGGGGGGTTCACCTGTTGGTTCTATTGCTTCCT
>MU228519.1:964064-974833 GCA_018584345.1 Thuja plicata | reverse complement strand
TAATATGTGTGTGTGTGTGTGTGTGTGTGTGTGTGTGTGTGATTATGTCTATATATCTGGATAACAATCTCTACCAATATATATCTATGTTTGTATAAGTATATATTAGTATATATACTTTAAAGAGTGAGTTTAAAGGATGAAGGATACATCATATTAAAGGATTTTTATCCATACTAACATATGAAAGTATTTAACCATATTAAACAGATATGTTCATAATCCTCAAAACCCTGGATGAATGAGCGTAGGAAGGTATAAATTAAGGCTCTTTAGTGTTACCAAAATGATTGAAAATCTTAATGCTGCTTCAAGACTTTAACTACTTTCTGACATGTCTTGCTTTCTTTTAAACCAAAACTCTCTGGCTTCCATATTCCCACTATCTAGCTAAATATCCACAAAACGTTTTAAACACAGATATACCAATAAGGAAGTGTTATCATTAAAATCAATCTGGATATTTTAAGTAACAAAAATAGATTTATCGAGGAGAGAGGTTTATCTCAAGAGCGCAAGGAAATCCCAAAATTAAATATATGGGCAGACTAAATCATCATGTCAGAATATTAGGACTAGTTCTTGCTAATATTAATACGTAATTCCAGCTGAAAATAACAGCTAATCCTAGTTGGAATAGATTATTTTATTGCCGCTTCTAGGATTTGTCTATTTTTTCAAACAATGTCTCTCTTTTTCTAATTATAACTCCAACATCTAATTACTGCTATCTTTACGTTTTCTAATCTATTTCCATTGAAATCATAATCTGAAAATTTAATCAAACTAGAATTAGTCTTGCAGAAGAATAGGAATTGTCTCAACCATTATAAAATCCACAAAATTATATATATGCAACCATAACCATTGTAACATAGTATAATGTCTGGTACTTGCTAAAAATTATCCATAATAATTTTGTCTTGTACTTACGCTAAACTACGACTATGACTTGTCTAAATCCTAACTATAATAACAAAACACAGTTATCCACTATGTACAGTTATCCTTAAGGTTTACCCCTACCATATTCTAACCCTTATAGAGTAAATCGCAGCTCCACTCCCCCTCATTTTTTTTGATGATGATGATAGCTACTTCTTCCTCCTCCTGAGCCTTCAGCATTTTTGAGCACTTCTTCACAGAGGGGGCAACGATGCAGAAATTCTCAAGTTCCATATCATCCAACATTTTTGGGATGTCAAATCCTTCATCACGCCAATATTTTATGAGTCTTTCTTTACTCATTTCTTTATTCAGGATCTGGTTGAACAAAAAGTCCACATTCCTCTACATCTCTGGCCAATGAGCATCAAAGGACTTCTCGTCCTTAAGGGTAAGCATTGGAACCCTTTT
Organism: Thuja plicata; assembly: GCA_018584345.1. Lineage (NCBI taxonomy): Eukaryota > Viridiplantae > Streptophyta > Pinopsida > Cupressales > Cupressaceae > Thuja > Thuja plicata. The sequence goes on along the minus strand of MU228519.1, from coordinate 973,477 downwards.
GTTATTAGGAATTTCCTTAAATAGTGCAAATTCCATTTGCATAGATGATTCTGCAAATGACACTAGAAGCTGGTTGTTGATACTCTGTACCATATTCTCCAGCCCCCCTAGAATGTCATCAACAAAGATTAACTTTGTTGCCTCCATAATCTCTTCTTTTTTGAAACCAGCGAAGATAGACAATGCTAGAAAGATACCAACAATATTACCATTGGTTCTGTAGGTGAAGGCATTATCAAAGTAAGCTTGCCCCATGCACTTCTCAAGCGCCCTTCTTGTAGCCTCTGGTATAGGCTTGAGAATTTTGTTCCATCTTTCAAGTTTAATGGCACCTCTAAACGCCATGGCCTGATTGTCACTCAACTGGAATGTTATAAGCCTGGACTCCATTTTGCAGAGACTAAATCTTCCCAAAGGATTACTTTGTTACTATTGATAATTTGAAGTGCCCAACTCAAGACATAATAAGGTTACTAATTCTTCTTCCAAACGCTACCATGTCCTACGTCAGTCCCAAAGCACAAGTTGGCTTGCCATAATACATCATAATTACCATAGAACTGACATGTGGGTTTAAAATTCAAAGAAAAGCACCTTTTCCAATTGTATTGATTTCCATACATGCTAGCCTCATCATCCTAATCAAAGGAAGAGGTGGCTCTTGGATGTATTCACGAGATAATAATTGCCAAGATACTTCAATGATACAGTTGATGAGGTATGCGTCCTATGTGAAATCATTAATTTAGTTCTCCATGAGCTTTGTCTATTTCTTCGGATCTAATGCTCTCTAGGGAGCTTTATCTTCTTAAATAGGTTAGGGGAGATTAATTTAAATTTATTTAGTATCCAAAGGCATTATTTCGAAGTGAAGCACCTATTTACTTCTCATAAGGATGAAACCATATCTGTCTCTAGAATTTAGTATGGGTAGCTTTATGAAAAGACATGTTTGATTAATGTATATGAAGAGAGGGGAGAACCATCCGAAGATGAAGATATGTATATACCTACATACCTAACTACATTCCCACCTAAGCACATGTGTACATATATATGAACGTATTACCTGTGCTCATATTTACATACATATATGCCTATATGTTAATGTACCTACGTATTTACATATATACATATGTTTATAGCGAAACTAGGGGGATCTTACCTGGTCCATGATAGGTTAATAGGGGAATGGTTGGAACTCTAATAGGTGAAGCTTGACATAGAAGCCTCAAAATGAGGTTTAAATTAAAGATCTTCAGTGGAGAGGTATTAAGTGACTTATATTTAATTGATATATTATATTGGAAATACTTTTAAATTTAATCTTTAGATAGGTTAATCACGACGCTCTAACCCACTATGATGATATCTACTTTAAGGATCTTGATTTTTTGGTGGTGGTGCCACTGGAGGGACGAACCTTCCATCTGCTCCAAGATTGGCTAATTTATCTGCCCTTGTATTACCTTCCCTATAAATATGGTTAATTGTGATATTGGAGAACTCTTTACTTACCTTAATGGCTTCAGTGAGAAGAGAATTTAACCTCCAATTAGGGGTAGAGCATGTCCTAAGGGCATTGATAATTATAGCTGAATCCCCTTCAATTTCTAGATTTTTTATTTCTAAATCCTTACAGATATTTAGTCCTGTTAAGAGTGCAAGTAGTTCCGCACAATTATTAGTCACATGATCAATAGGGGAGACATATTCTGCTATCTCATTACCTTCACTAGTATGAATACACCCACCAATGCCAGCAATGCCTGGATTGCCCCTTGATGCATCATCAAAGTTCAATTCGAACCATCCATGGCATGGCGGTGTCCATACGCACTCAACCCTTCTTGTTTTGGATAGATTTTCTCCAGGGCCATAAAAAGGTGGGAGGATGAGGCCAGCCCATTTTTTCCTTATTTCCTCATCCCATCGGGACATCTTTGCTTCTCTTTTTTGCTGGTTTCTGCTTTTATTATTTGTGAATTCAATTATACTTGTCTCTATTTTATTGATTAATTGATGTACCTTCAATTTTTCATCCCTGAATATTCTTCTATTGCGCTCTTTCCAAAGTTCCCAAATTATGATTGAAGGAGCAGTGATCCATAAATTTGCATAAATGCTTCCTTTCTTTAGTTCAGGCCAAGATTGAAGCAATCCAAGAATGGAATTAGGGAAGGCAGATTGCCAACCCAAAATATTACTTAACCATATCCAACATTGATTTCAAAATTTACATGAAAGTAGGATATGGTTAAGATCCTCCTCCTCTTGTTCGCAAAGAGGGCATCTACTAGGTCCTTCATATCCCATCTTCTTAAAATTATCTGCTGTGAGTAACCTTTGATGCATAGCAATCCAAGTGCATAGTCCAGCTTTAGGTAGGCAAAATTTATTCCAGCAAAGGTTTATAGGTATGTTAGTTTTCTGTCTGATTTGTTTACTTCTGATTGTTTTATATCCATCTCTAGAATTATATTCCCCATCCTTAGCCCCATCCCAAACCAAGATGTCTTTGTTTCCCGTGAGAACAACTCTTCTTTTGGTTAATGCCTTTGAAAGGAGACCAGCGTCTTCCTTGGGTAGATTGTAGGCTGAAAAATCCTTCCATTCCCAACCCGAGCCTTTAGGTGATCTTTTAATATAATCTTTGACACAGAGATCCGGCGATGTTTCAAGAATTTTCTTCGAATGAGTGAAATGAGGTTTATCCAGAGCCTCAAACCCACCCCAAGAATCAAACTAAAAGAGTGCATCTTCTCCTGTCCCTAAATTCCAAGTCAGTTTGCTAGAGATGATATTGCGACATTCTAACATAAAATTCCAAATGCGGGATCCCCGTGGCGGGTTCCTTTCTCTGAAGATGTTATCTGGATTGTTGTCTGTTAAATATTTAGATATAAGAATTTGAACCCACTTAGCCTAAGGATTCTTAAAAGGTGCCTGACTAATTTGGCCCCTAAATCTTTCCCTTGATCTCCAATATTTCTAATACCTGCACCCCCTTCTTCTTTAGGACAACAAACTTTGTCCCAAGCAATCAATGGGTATTTCTTATCATCTCCCGTCCCTTGCCAAAACAAGTTTCTTAAATGTTTATTTAATTCTACTTTTTTGTTAGCAGGAAGGTTGATGCATGCTAATTGGTAGATTGGCATAGAAGCAAGGACAAATTTAACCATTGTGGCTCTCCCAACAGAGGAAAGCCATTTACCTTTTCAGGAATTCATCTTTTTTTTTTTTTTTTCTATTGTTGGATTCCAAAGAGAGGCCATTCTAGTTCCTTTATCTAAAGGTAATCCCAGGTATTTGCAAGGTAGATTTCCTAGGTTAAAGTTTAAAATGTTGGAAATCTGTTGCGAAATCTTGCTTGTAGTATTGAAGAAAAATACTTCAGATTTGTTTTCATTGATTTCCTACCTAGAAGCAGCAGTGTAAGAATCTAGGATAGATTTGTACAAAATAGCCTCATTAACTTCACTGGCCCCATAAAGCATGGTATCATCCACAAATTGTTGATGGGTAGTTGGATCCATATTGTTGGAAATTGTGATGCCTTTGAGACTGCCAACTAGATGATGAGATTTTATAGCTCTCCCCAAGGCTTCTACCATGATGGTAAAGAGATACAGGGACATTGGATCTCCTTGTCTGATTCCTCTTGAGATCCTAAAAAATCCTTCTGGAGTGCCATTTATCAAGACCGAGATCATAGGGGTTGATATACATTCATATATTAGGTTGATCCAACTTTTAGCAAATCCAAAAGCCTCAAGGCATTTGCAAAGAAATCTCCAATCCACTTTATCATATGCCTTCCTAATATCTAATTTAATTAACATGCTGGGAGAATTATTATTTTGGATCGAGTGAATAGCTTCTTGAGCTATTATGACTCCATCATAAATTGATCTGCCTGGGACAAAACCAGTTTGTTCCTCACTAATTAGAAGGGGTAAAAAATTTTGGAGCCTAGATGTTAAGGTTTTAGAAAGTAATTTATATAAGGTGTTACAAAGCGCAATTGGTCTAAAATCATTAAGACTTTTTGGTTTATCCTTTTTAGGGATAAGGGTTAGGAAGTTATTATTAACTTCTTTCAGGATATTCCCTGAGTTTATGACACCTTCTAGTGCATCTGTAACTTCTTCTCCTATGAAATCCCAACATTTTTGAAAGAAGGTAGCTGGGAAGCCATCTGGACCTGGCGATTTATCAGGGTTCATTCGCATTAAGGTGTCCTTGACTTCATTAATTGTGAATTTTCCTAATAACTTCTTGTTGAGTTGGGGTGTTACAACTTTTGGGATATGCTTCAGCATCTTGTTTTGATCACATAGATTAGAGGATCCTGTGTTATTTAATATATCTTTGAAATATCTTATTGTTTCCTCCACTATATCTAAAGGTTGTTGGAGAACACACCCATCATCTATCTTTATCTTTGTGATTCTATTTGTTTCTCTCCTCTGTTTGGTGCTATTATGGAAGAATTTAGTATTCTTGTCTCCTGCCTCCAACCATGATTCTCTAGATTTCTGTTTCCAGAAGATCTCTTCTTTTGACAATATATCTTCATATTATGATAGGAGGGATTTCTCTTCTAGGAATAAAGCTTCATCCATTCCAGACCTGATCACTCGTGTATTAACCTCCTTCAGTTTTTCTTCTACATCTAATTTTTTATGAAAAATGTTACCAAATTTTTCCGAATTCCATTCTAACAACTTCCTCTTAATAATCTTAAGTTTGCTAACTACTATGAACATTTTTTAGCCTGATACTTGAGCCTCTTCCCACCACTGTTTATTGAGGCTAAGGATATTCTCATCTTGGAGCCACATTTGTTCAAATTTAAAGGGGCAGTCCTTTGGCTTGGAATCAAAGACAATATGTAACTGGACAGGGTAGTGATCTGAGCCTGAAATGGGAAGTATTTCAGCATTGAAGGTTGCATTAACATCAGTCAAACTCCCGTAAATATAGAATTTGTCCAACTTTTCTGCAATATTACAAAAAAATTCCTTCTATTGTTCCATGTAAAGGCGCTATCTGTTAGAGTAATAGTACATTTGCCTTTATAATTAAATCACTTATGTTTAATTATTAAAGCTAACTATTACTCTATTCACTTAAGCTTGTCATTTGTAGGTGCATAATAATTAATATGTTTTATTAATTATTAAATGTACAAACCTAGCTTTCTTCAGCTTTAGGGTTTCTCACCTTATATGCCGCTTTTGTAATTATTGTATTTACTTTTTGGGAAATAAGAATTTTGCTCTCACTCCGCTGAGATTTTCCAAACCCTTGCTTCTATTTTTTGCTTCCTTGCTTCGTTCTTGTAACAGGTTTTCTTGCATGCAGCTACTTCTGGGATTCAGTACTGTTCTTATCAGTTCCAACATGGTATTAGATCTTTTCTACTGCGGCTTGTTCAAGTTCTATTGAAGCAAGCTCTTTGCAACCTGAGGGTTTGAAGTTGTCAGATCACCTTTTCATTTTGTTTATTGGTTCTGGGGGGTCTCTATTTTTTGGAGCATTTTGGACCAAAACCAACCTCACCGTTGAGTCTGGAAGGCCCAAAAACCCCAGGATTCATATAAAACATATCTAATTTGGACACTGGAGCATCTGACAAATTTTTCCTGGCCTATTAGGGTCGTACGGGCATAAAAATCGAGGCAAAACTCAAAAAAAAATTAAAAAAATATATTTTTTTAATAAAATTTGGGCACGCCGCCCGCGCGCCACCGTCTCCCCACCCGGCCGCCACCTCTGTCGGTGTCGCTGCCCATGGGCCGCCGTCGCACCGCCAGACATCTCGTGACAGCCATACGGCCATCAAATTATTTGTCGGGACTGTGTTTTTCTAGGGAGCTTGTATTTTGGGGGTACTTGTGGTGTTTTGGCCATATCTTGGGCATACGGTGTCTGTTTTTGAAAAACAAAATATTGCTGAAAAGTTGTTTCTAAGATGGACACGATGATGCTAGTCTTGTTTTCTGATTTGGCAATTTGAGCTGTTATTTTGGCATTGAAGTAGAGGCTTTGTTTTCCTCCCTCTCTGCATCCGGTGTTCAGGTTTTTTTCTAGTTTTTTGTGCTTTTAGTAATTGATTATTTGATGTATGGGAGTTAGAATCATACATTGTGGGAGGGTACTTTTTCTTTCTATCATTTACTTTCAGAAATGAACCCTTCTACTTCTGTCTTTTTCTTCTCTCAATGTCAGACCCCTCTGTGGCCCGGCTGACACCGCACAATTACCACACGTGGAAAGCACACATGACCAGGCTACTCATGTCAGGTGGCTTATGGTCATGCCTAGATGAAAATCAACCTATCCTATAGGGTCCTTTTGAGATTATTTAGCACATGAATAAGATGGATGAAGCCATGGGCTTGATTGCACTGAACATTTTTGATAGTCTCCTCTTTCACTTGGATGGTTTGACTACTCCTAGGGCCATTTGGGGCAAGTTTTCAGATTTGTTTGGCACTGCAAATGAGTTTCGGGCACTACAACTTGATGTAGAGCTGACTACTTTGACACCTACCAGCTTTCCCACCATTGAGGACTTCTTGATGAAGTTCAAGTCTCTGCGCTCATTTTTGCAGGGATGTAGGAAAACCAAGACAGATGATGAGTGTATCTTCTTGATACTCTCAAATTTGTGAGGACAATGTCAGATCTTCTCTTCCACTTTCTACTCCACCATGGATTCTTTGGGTGCTAGACACACCATGCCTTCTTTTGAGACATTCTGTGATCAGTTGACACAGGAACAGGCAAAGATCCAACAAATGGATGCTTCTGGCTCTTCTAGCCAAGCATTGATTGCTCAGTCTTCACAGGGGAAACCAAAACATAAAGGCAAATGGAAGAAAGATTCCGCAGGCAATGAGTCTTCCTCTAAACCTACACAGAAAAATGATTCAAAACCTCCAGCTAACCCTTCCAAGGGTAAATCTTCTTTGAAGTCTACTGAGTCTACCTCCAAGACTAAGAAGAAATCAGTTGAGACCTGTAGCTTTTGTGGAAAGGATGGACATCCCATTTCTAGGTGTTGGAAACATTTGGAGGCTTTAGAGGAAGCCATGCAGGAGCATCACATTTTAGCTCCTCAGTCCACATCCTCCCCTGTAGGGAAAGGTCATGCTCTTACTGCATGAGCTATGACTTCTGGGCCCACCTGGATTCTTGATTCTGGTGCTTCTCACCACATGACTCACACTCAGCAGTTGGTCACCTCACTTGCTCCTTGTACTACTTCATAGATTGCTATTGGGAACTCATCTCATTTTTCTATTTTGGGTTCTGGTTATGTTTCATTAGCTGGGGGTTCTCTTTAGGATGTTCTCTTTGTCCCTAACATTTCAACGAACCTTCTGTCCATCTATCAGATTTGCCACTCTGGCTCTGGTAAGACAATTGAGTTCTCACCACATGATGTGGTTATTTAGGACTTACATGATTCTGAGATGATTGTGGCTACTGGGAGTGTTGACATTGCATCCCAACTATACAGATTTGATGGATTTGAGTCTTCTGCTGGCACAGGTTCCTGTCTTATAGCACACGCAGATTCAGTGAGCAGACTTTGGCATTAGCGTTTGGGCCATGTCAATTACATATATCTTCAGTAGATGAGCACATAGGCACTTATTCTTGGGCTTCCACAGATTACTTGCACTGATGGGGTTTGTCAGGGTTGTGTTCTTGGCAAACAACATAGGGATCCTTTTCCTCAGGGATGAGCTACTCGTGCTTTGGCACCATTGGAGTTGATTCATAGTGACCTCATATCATTTCCTACTCCTTCTTTTTCTGGTGCTAGATATGTGCTCACATTTATTGATGACTTCTCTAGGCACACATGGGTTTACTTTTTAAAGTACAAGTCTGATGTCTTTGATTCATTTTGCGTCTTTAAGACATTTGTGGAGAAGCAATCTGGTCTTTCTATTTTCCAGATACGCATAGATAATGGGGGGAGTATGTGAACCAAGCTTTCAGGTATTTTTGCTCTGAACATGGTCTTCAGCATCAGTTTTTAGTGCCCTACACCCCTCAATAGAATTGTGTGGCAAAGAGAAAGAACAGAACACTTCGGGAGATGGCTAATTGTATGATACAGTCCAGGTCCATGGATTCATCTTTTTGGGTAGAGGCAGTCAATTGTGCCAACTATATTTAGAATCATATGCCTCACAAGGCAGTTTGACATATGACTCTTGAGGAGGCTTGGTCTCATGCCAAGCCTGATGTATCTTCATTCTGAGTTTTTGGTAGTGAAGCATGGGCATTTATGCCTGACGCTCAGAGGAGAGCGATGGAGCGGAAGAGTTGACACCTCATTTTTGTTGGCTACTGCAAGGATGTTAAGGCATACAGGTTGTTTGAACCTAATTCCAGAGAGGTCCTGTTTCGACGGTATGTCCAATTTGATGAGCGCCTTCTTGCAGTAGATACCCTGCTTCTAGAGTCTACTTCACTTACCACTACTCCCTCATCTCTTCTAGCTTTGTTTTAGGATGATGAGGGTGATGATCTTGGTGATCCCCATTTAGCTCCACCACAAGATCCTCCATAGATGCCTAGATGGGCTCATGTTACAGTTGATGCTGCAGGATCTCTGGCTGGTGACCCTTCCACCTCCTATCGCACCCGGTCTTATATTGCAGGTTCTAGTCTTCTGAGTCATTCTATTTGTGGTGACCCTCAAACATTTAGGGCAGCGACAGGACATACTAAGTGGGACAGTGCTATGGAGGAGGAGTATTCTTCTTTGATGAAGAATCGTACTTGGGATCTTTGTTCTCTTCCTAAGGGAAGAAAGTTAGTGCGATGCAAGTGGTTGTATCGTACTAAGTTTTCTACTGATGGTTCTATTGATAAGTACAAGGCATGTCTTGTTGTGAAGGGTTTTTCACAGGTTGAGGGTATTGATTACACTGAGACATTTGCCCCTATCGCCAAGATGAACTCTATTTGCCTTGTCTTATCCCTCGTAGCTTCTCAGGGATGGCCCATTTTTTAGATGGATGTGAAAAGTGCTTTCTTGCACGGTGATCTTAGTGAGGAGATTTACATGGAGCAGCCTCAGGGATTTGTGTAGGATTCCTCCTTGGTTTGTAGACTTCAGCATTCTTTGTATGGTCTCAAACAGGCCCCTCGGGCTTGGTATGAGAAGATGGACTCCTTTCTACTTTCTATAGGATTCACACGCTGTCATTCTGATCCTACAGTCTACATTCAACATCATGAGGGTGAGGTTTTGATCCTTGTGCTATATGTCGATGATCTTCTCATCACAGGTAGCTCATCTTCTATGATTCAGGATGTTCAGCGCGCATTGATGGAGCAGTTTGAGATGACAAACCTTGGTCTATTACACTTCTTTCTGG
>MU228519.1:927407-963786 GCA_018584345.1 Thuja plicata | reverse complement strand
GCGTATTTTGAGATACATTTAGGGCACACTTATGTATGGCATTCACTACACATCAGGGGCTCCTCACATTGTTGGCTACACTGACTCAGATTGGGCTGGTGATGTTGATGATCGAAAGTCTACTTCTAGCTTTGTCTTTTGCCTTGGCTCTGGTCCTATCACATGGTCATGTAAGAAGTAGAATGCTCAAGCACTTTCATCTACAGAGGCTGAGTACAGAGCGGCAGTGCATGCTAGTCAGGAGATTTTATGGCTTCGACAGTTGATGACTGAGTTTGGATTTCCTCCTGATCGTCCTACTATTCTGTGGTGTGATAATCAGAGTGCTATTCACATTTCCCGCAACCCAGTGGAGCACCAATGCACTAAACACATTGAGCTTCATATGCATTTCATCCATTAGCAGATTCAGGATGGTGTTCTCACTTTGGAGTACATTCCCACTGATGCACAGGTTGCTGACATCTTCACCAAACCCTTTGCATCTCCACGCTATCTTCAGTTGTGCTCTATGCTTGGGGTGACAAAAGTTGTCCTTGGGGGGTCTTGTTGAGGCCTTCCTTCCTTCATGTTTTTTTCACCATGTTGTTGTATCTCTTTTTGGGGTAGAGTTTTTCCCACTGGGTTTTCTCTATTTCCCTGGTTTACAGAGATTTCTTTGTAGTTGGGTACCTGATCAGGCCTTGTTGTCAGGACCCATTTCTTTTGCTTTCATAGTTGTTCTAGGTTAGTTTCCTCCTGAACTTCACTTAAGGGGGGTGTTAGAGTAATAGTACATTTGCCTTTATAATTAAATCACTTCGGTTTAATTATTAAAGCTAACTATTATTCTATTCACTTAAGCTTGTCATTTGTAGGTGCATAATAATTAATATGTTTTATTAATTATTAAATGCACAAACCTAGCTTTCTCTAGCTTTAGGGTTTCTCACCTTATATGTCACTTTTGTAATTATTGTATTTACTTTTTGGGAAATAAGAATTTTTCTCTCACTCCGCTGAGGTTTTCCAAACCCTTGCTTTTGTTTTTTGCTTCCTTGCTTCATTCTTGTAACAGGTTTTCTTGCATGCAGCTGCTTTTGGGATTCGGTACTGTTCTTATCAGTTCCAACACTATCTTCTGTATGTATTTCTAGAAGAGAGTTCCTAGTTACCCAATCATTAAAGAAATGCGCAGCTTGCGATAATTTAGAGCTGCCTCCTTTCTTCTCAAAAAGTTTAGTAATAGTGTTGAAGTCCCCACCAATCAGACAGAGTTGATTGGGGTGAGAACCAAGGAAGGATTCAATCTCTAACCAAACTTGGAGTTTATCCTTTGTTTGTGTAGGATCATATACATTAATATGGTTATAAACTAGGATGTTTCTGAAATTCCTTACCTGACCGACCATCCAATTTTGGTGTTTCTCTAAAATGTTGAATGAAATAGATCTAGGATCCCATATAATGGCTTGACCACCAGAGGCCCCTGTAGCTTGTGACTCCTTGAGGAGCCTAACTCCTAGTTTCCTTTGAAAATTGAGAGCTTCCTCCCTACCCATCTTAATTTCCTGTATTAATACTATCTCTGCCTTAGTCCTATTGATGCAACGGTGGAGGATCCCCTGCTTGTTAGGGGCATTAAGGCCCCTAACATTCCATTAAAGGACAATCATATCCCCTTGGGAAGGCACTGCCCCTTCCCAGCATTAAAGAGAGACATAATTTTGACCTGACCTAAGGCTTCTCCATCTCTACTTCTTAGTTCACCATTCAATTTCCTACCTCTCCTTTTTAAGGTTCATCCGCAATCAGGGTTTTCCTTACTTGTCTGTGTAAAAGAAATACCGTAAGACTTAGGATTGATGGTTTCTAGGTTATCAATTTCCACTAGAAGGTTAGTTGTATCATCACCATCCTCTAAGAATGTACTCTTAATACCCTTAATAAGAAGAGACCTTTGCAAGAGAAATTCCTCCTTATCACATATTTCATCTAAAAACACATCAATCAGCTCGTCAGGGAGAGAGTCACCAACATAATCAATGATAATCTTAACTTCATCTTCTATTTGGGAATCAGTCTCGGGAGCCAATCTTTGTTCTTCCTAGTTTAAAGGGGCTTTTTTGGATGACCTATTGAGAACACCTTCTGGAGGGGCCGTGAAATCAGGGTTTTCTATTTCTACCATAATAGAAAAATTAGAGGGGGTTATGCTACTAGGCACACTAATATGACGGGGACCAAAAGGGGCAAGGTCTGCTGAAACCCCCGGGCATTGCACAGAGCTATAAAGGTAGTCCTAACTATTTTTTTAAGGTTAGTAGAATGAATCCACCCGGGTTCTGATAAGGTGACCTCAGTAGGATTAATGGGGTCCCCCTCCATCTGATCCTTGGTGTTTTCTAAGATTAAGTCACTGGTTTGAGTTTTACTGTCATGATCCTCCTTGGGCAGTTGGGAAGACAAGGAAACCCTAATCACCTGTGAATCTGAGGCCGGCAAGGAAAAGTCAATTCCTTGGGTACTTTCCTTGTTATAGCACCTATCTCCTAAAATCTGATCTTGACACCCATTCCTAAGCATATTACTTCCCAAGTTTAATCTATTAGAGGAAACAACAGAATTCTTGCTATCCTTTCCTGAATATATATCAATACCAGTTTCGATTTGCAAAAAGGGTTGCAAACTTAGGTGGGGGAACATGAAGGATACAACAGGTTGTGGTTTAGAGGTTAGAGGAGTGATGGGAATGCTGTCAGGATCACTATAAACGGAACAAGGCAACTTAGCTTCCAATGGTATATCATTGGGGACTCCAGTATATTTAGCAGGGTTATGAATAATCAGGGTAGGAGTCTTAGGTAGCAGAGACGAAATAATAAAACCACCTTTTTCTTGAAAAAATGATACATTAAGTTTGCAGGGTTTAATGAGATCATTAGAGACAACTTCGAAACCAGGGTGTTTCCCTAATAAGATCTTAGTTGGTTCCGGATTATCAACTAGGTCATCCAGATTTTTATGCATGATAGGATTAATTCTATGAGTTAGAGTTTTTCCTTTGATTTCTATAGGTTTTAGATTTTTAGTAGTAAGGTTCATCCTTACAATGATTACTTTATCTACCTCTAAGATATCTTTATCTATGAAACCTACGAATTTTCCATAGAGGTTTCCAATTTTCCTTACCAATTCATCGTTTAAAAATTCAATAGGCATATTTTTTAGCATAACAAGTCTTTCCACTTGGAAATTAGATAATTTACTAGGATAAAAAAGCAGGGACCAATCAAAAATAGAAAAATCTATGCCTTTAAATTTAGGGCATCCTATCCTGAGAAGTTTATTTTTGAGATCTAAATTATTACAGTCTATATAGATAAAATTTTCTAGAAAGAGGACTATACTTACCTTATACTCCAGTTCTTTCTTTAACCATGATGCAATGAAGTTTGAAGAATATCCCACTCCATTCCACTTGCAAAAAATTCCAAAGGATGCACACGATTCTTGTGTTTTTTCAATCAGTCCATCAGTACATTTTAAAGAAAGAGATTCAAAAGGTTCAGATAAGATTTTGGTTTCCCTTCTGCGATGAGGAGGGGTGTAGGTTGATTTTAAGGGAGAACTTAAAATCTTCATTGGAGACCTAGCTATATTTCTGCGGTGCGGTGGGGAATATGGAATAACTGCAGAAGGAAAGGATTTTCCCTTATTAGGTAAAAGTTCTGAAGCTTTAGGGAACGTAGGTTGCGGGGCTTTGGTCTTTATATTATGAGTAATGGAGGTATCAAGCTGAGAATGAGGAGGGGAGGATGAGGGGAGAACCGGATTTGGAGCAGAATCCAGCGGGCAGAGGTTGGAAAATCTATTTTTTGTGGATACCACAAAGGTCAATTTGCGAGGAGGGATTTTACGCTGAGCTAGAATAGAGTGGGAGTGACGAGCTCACTTAGCATTTTGCCGATGAGCCAGGATCCACGTGTTTGTCAAATCCTTGATGCTACTCTCCCAAGGTGTAACCCTAGGAAAAACCCTAGGGGAAGAGAGCATCAAATCCAGAGAGGGTCTATGAGATTTGGCCAAACAGACATTGCCAATGTTGGAATCCACCATAGCAGAGGGGATGAATTTGGACGCAGCATATTTGGTCACAAAAAACAATCGTATTTGTTGGTCTAATACATCCACATAAAAAATCTTCGGTCACAAAAATGCAGAGCCATCTTTTTTTCCAAAAAAAGTCATTATTATTATTATTGCTATTATTATTATTATTTAAATGTAATTACATTGCATATTATTATTTTTAATTAAGAATAATATTTGTAGCATATTAATAATTTATTTATATTAAATATATCTTTTAATTTCCATTTAGACATAATATTTAATTAAATCCTCAAACTTTATCTTTAGACTTTTAATTAAATGTCTTTTAATAAATACAGGTATTTAATTAATCCCTATTAATTAAATATGTACATATTTAATATTTTATTATTCTTAGAAGGTTCAATTATTTATACTTTATAATTAACCTTTAATTACTCTTTTACTTACATCATGACAAAATACCACATTGACCTTCATGCGTGCATACTGAAATCTGACCAAATCAATATGCAGAAAAGATGCAACAATATAAGCATGCTCAAACAAGGGTTCACTAATTCACGTCACCTCGACGAATTCAGGGAAGGTAGTCAACCAAATACTTGTTCACTATTTCAGGACAAATGAGGTCTTATGCTAGGATTTAGGCTTGAATGTTATCTCCCCTAGATCTTACCATTGAGATAATGTGACAGGGTACGCTCATCATGGAAATTTAAGGAAGTCAATGCCCGGTACCTGCAAACCTGCATCACAAAGTTAAGCATGTACATAATATATAAAATAGACAATGATAGGGATCAATTGATCATGTGGATTTCACAATGCAAGTAAATACATCTACGTCCTCTACCACATCAAACACATCGTACATAAATGTAAGATAGACACACCACACAACAATATGAAACATATATGTCAACCATACATATGAAAGTATGGAGTCAGTACAATCATCCTAACATATACATTATCACCATGAAAATAGCCAAAAGATTCTAGCATCAATATTGAAAAGTAAATTATGGGTGGGCACTACACTCACCGAGCTATCACTCAACTAATGAAGGTAAGAGAATAGTGCTTATTATATAGAAAAATAAAGGCATATATATCCAAGAGGTCCATTAAATATCATTCCCCATAAAAGGTGGGAGGTTTTTCCTACTTGATAAATGCCAAAATATGTGGCATAACCTACTTATGTGAAGACAAAAAATGCATTATGAAAGGTGGCAAATAAAGCCAAAAAGAGGGTGAGAAAGCCAACTACCTCATAACCTACCTAGGAAATGACAAACTAGTGGTTATGAGAGGTGACAAAAAAATCCATAAGAGGGTGTGTAACATAGCTACCCATATGTGGGAGTGAGTCATAGCTGTAGCTTAAGTATTTTTTCACATGTCCTCATATTAACATATTGAACACCTCTACAATTTTGTCACAATTCTTAGTTATTTATTATTAATATCATTAAATTCAACAAAAGATGTAGCAAAGACAACAACACACACATGAACACCAAATTTATGTGGAAAACCCAAAACGGGAAAAACCACAGTGAGGGTCACACTCACTATATGAAATATTTAATTACAATGTTTTATGCCAAAAGCCAAGGAACTCATTATCATTGATGTTTAGGTACATTTCCAAGAAACTCATTGTTCCTAAGAGGACTTGCACAACCTTAAGGCAAGATACAAGTATGTACAAAGCTACTAAAAGAGATCTCAGTCTTCTAGAAAGCACTAAGAAAATATGAAATGAAAAGATGTAGGGTCTCTTGATCAACTTCTTTAACCTTTCTGTCTGATTCAACAATTCTAACTTTTTCTCTTCCTTATTCACTTTATCATGTCTTCACATTTTATCCACACACACTTCACCACCTTCTCACAAACACTCTTTCATTTCTTATACATTCGCACACACACATATATAGTAGTTTTTCCATCAGAAACTCAACAAGGTTAGCCATAAGAAATATAAGCAATGTTTATACAAAGTCAGTCATCGCGAGCACAAACACTCAATGTGGTCAACCCCAGGAGATAAAGAGGGACCAAATGCATCATAGTAAGACTTCCTCAAATGATATGATCAAGTCACATACATAATAGTCTCCAAACATGGACCCAAAAAACACTCAATGTGCTCCACCCTATGAGATAAGGAGACCCAAATGCATCACAATAAGACTTCCTCAAATGATATGATCAAGTCGCATGCATCACAACATTCTCCAAAGATGGACCCAAACATAACATGTAAAAAACCATTAAAATCATGTTACCAATATGCTTAATAACAACCTTTGAAGCACATAACACCATGTAAAATACAACATGTCATAGCTCAATCACTCTTAGCCTCTTAACTCTTCCTTCATTCTATATGATCAAGTCACATGCATCGTAACAATCTCCAAAGATGGACCCAAAAATCACTCAATGTGGTCCACCCTAGGAGATAAAGGAGACCCAAATGCATCACAATAATACTTGGATCGCAACATTCTCCAAAGATGGATCCAAACATTACTTGTAAAAAAACATTAAAAACATGTTACCAATCTACTCAATAACACTCTCTAAAGCAAATAACACCATGTAAAGTACAACATGCCATAGCATGATCACTCTTAGAATCTTAACTCTTCCTTCATTCTATATCCATACCAATAAGACTTAAATCCAACTATCACAAATAGCTAAGTTGGCCAGAAGCCAAGACAAACAATAGTGATATACACTCAGGACAACATATATTTACTTGCGGAGCAAACAAACATAAAATATCTAAATTGAAATATTACACAAACCATCTGAACACATCCACCAAACCACACAATCTGAATACCAATGCAGAACATTCTTTGAGCTTGTCTTATCCATTCTAACAACCATCCTTACTATCAACAAATAATGCATCATAACTTCTAAAAATAACTAGGGACCTAAAAAATATGATAATGCAATATTCACAATACATATTAATTATAACCAGAAGCACAACCCGTCATCATCTCATGTAGAGAAATGTAGAACATTCTCCAATAAAAGTCTTCAAATACTCTTTCCTACATATTTTGACATCTCATACTTCCATCTTTTGTATATACCTCATATTGACTTATTATCACCATTAGAACATCATCTAAACATGCAATCTCAAACCTATGTCGACCTTCAAGTACTTTTTCATGCATATCAAACATCAAATACTCATTCATGCATATCAAACATCAAATACTCTTTCCTACATATCACAACTCTTCATTAAATGTATACAAAAATTTACTAGCTCCTTAATCATAGCAAGTTGAGATCAAGGACAAAGGCCACACATTGAATATTTTTTCTCCCCCTTTCAGAAATAGTACTATACTGAACTTCATTCTACTCAATCTATAATTCAAAAACTTATCTTCTTAAAAAAATCTCGTTGTAAAGGAAACTAAATCTCCACAATATTTTTCTATAATCCACTACCTTCATTGCTCCTCCTGAGAGCAACCACCACATTAATTTAGGAGACAAAGGATATCAAAAAGTTATCCCCCTAGAAAAATGCACCTCTCTTATGCATCTAATTTGAAAAAGGAGGGGCAATAACCCCTAACTTCTATCTAAGATACTCAAAATTATCCTTAGCTAAAGCCTTAGTGAAAATATCTAAAATTTGTTCTTTAGTAGGTACATACTCCAACCTGACTTTCTTCTCAGCAACCTTCTCCCTCAAGAAGTGACACCAAATATAAATGTGTTTTGTCTTTGAGTACATGACCAAATTCTTTGAAATGTTAATGGCACTTGTGTTATCATACATCATCGGAATAGATTCATCAAAAACTATTTTTATATCCTTAAGTTTTTACTTCATCCAAATTATTTAAGTGCAACAAAATGTTGTTGCAAG
Organism: Thuja plicata; assembly: GCA_018584345.1. Taxonomy (NCBI): domain Eukaryota; kingdom Viridiplantae; phylum Streptophyta; class Pinopsida; order Cupressales; family Cupressaceae; genus Thuja; species Thuja plicata. Next base: position 955,766 of record MU228519.1, on the reverse strand, counting down.
ATACTTTGTCTCTGTAGTAGATAATAAAACTGAATCTTGTTTTTTTCTTGTCCAAGAGATCATCTTGTCTCCCAAAAAGAATGCACCACCACTTGTACTTTTTATGTCATTTGTACATCCAACCCATTTAGCATTAGTAAGAGCTCTAAGTGAGAAGTCATCATCCCTTACGTACCATAAGCCAAAATCTGAAGCCCCCTTCAAGTATCTGAATATCCTTTTTATTTCCACCTCATGAGATTGTTTCAAACTAGCATGATAAATGGTAGCCAAGCATAATGCATACATAATATATGGTCTTAAAGAAGTTAAGTACAATAGTCCACCTATCATAGATCTATACAGTTTATGGTCAACCTTCAAAGATTCATCATTATTTTTAAACTAATAACTAGTAGCCATGGGAGTTGTAATTGATTTAAAGTTCTTCATTCCAAACTTCTTCAACATTTATTTGATATACATATTCTAATGTTTTAACACTTCCTCCCATCAAACCAATTGACCAATACAAACATTTTCTAAATCCTATGAGCCTAAAACCTTTTGCCAATACCATCATCAACCTGGACATGATAATGAGAAGTGTTATAGGTTGAAATATATTGTCCAAGACCTCATAGATTCAAATACCATAATTTTTTAGTGTTAATCAAGGAAACCAATCTACCACCCTCCCAACCAAAACTTGAAAATATATACCAATACTTTGCCTTCCCAATCTACCTATTCTTTTCCTTTCTCTTCCACCAATATTGCTGAGTCGAGAAAACCCACAATAATGAACAATGAATACTCACGTCATGAGGCCCACAATATTATCAACCTTTATTATTATCTCAAACCCAAACCTAAGCCAAAATGTGAACCTTTCATTACATTTCTCAAGGAGACAATTAAGGCACCTGATGGTCCCCTTTACATTGCTAGGAAGATTAATGATATTCCCTCTCATGGAGTGCTTATTGATCATACTTGTGTGATGAGTGTTATAACTGAGGAACATATTTCTACAAGACACTTTCTTCAAGACTCCTATGAGAAATCATATGTGATGATTAATAATTTTAATGGTTTTACTTGTCTTACACATGGTTCCATTACCTTTCCTTTTGAAGCTGGTAAGAAATGCTTAAATTTCACAATTGTTGTCATCCCAACTTCGGATCAATTCCAAGTGAGACTTGGCCTTCCTTGTCTCACTTCCATGAAATTTATTCTACCTCTTATCCATAAGTTTTTGAAATTTCCCCATAATGGAGAAATCATCATGATTAATCATAGTCTCTATCAACTTTTAGTGAGTTGTGGGAACTTTGACCTTGACTTCTTTTGGCCTAGTATGCCTTGACCATTAAAACGTCACCAAAACCATCTCTTCTTATCCTACCAAAAACTCAAAGTCCAAAATATTTGTGAATTAAGAAACCCTAAGGATGTCCCATCTCCTTGTCCCAGATTCAAAATCCTTCCTACACCTTTCATTCCTCCTATTTATGATTTCATCCCACCTCCTATATCTTACAAGTCTCTTGTGTCTTATATCTCTCAACCTAGTGAGGTTCCTTCCATTCTTCCTCCCAATGGAGAAAGAGAGATAATTTTTATTGATCTTAAACCATCCCAAATTTCAAGTAAAACTAAACACAAACATTATGCTCATGATTGGCTCCATAAACACTATGTTCTAGGGCCCGTGACCTTGCATGAAAAACTATATCCTCCCCTAAGATACCTTCTAACACCTTGCTACCCTTTGACCAAACCATGACTACCATAAGTAAGGAAGAAAATTTAAATAAAATAAAATTGAATAAATATGATGATTCTTCTTTTCACATCAAAGATCCTATTGTGTAATTTAGATGGAGAAGATAGTCTTTGGCTATGATAACCATTTTAATGATGCACATAATGATTTTGATCCTAGTGATTCCAATGATATGTATGAGATCATTGAAATCAATCATAAATTATTTTCTATATTTTCACAAATGTTATCCCTAACTCCTTGTGACAAAGACTTGAATCATTAGACCATGGTCTGTGTTTGGAAATTTTAGTATCTCCATTTGTTTTACTTGACACAGTGTCTCTTGTTTGTTTCTCACCTTCCCTAAACAATAATGTCTAAGAGGGGAGGGTAGTTGATATTCTTGACTAGCTCCTCTTGTGCAATGGATTTTTTTTTGTGTTTGCTTGTTTGTGATGTGCTCATCCTATGATGTGCTTCTTGTCATATGCTATGTCTGGATTTCTTTAAATGACCCTTTTTTCTCTTGGTGCAAGGTGGTAAAGGGATCAAACCTGTCATTAAATTATTCTATTTGTATATCAATTCTTCTATATATTATATACATGTTATTTTGTGCATGTACTTTTGTTGTAAATGCGCATTTATGTTGTCTAATTGGGGACAATGCAAAGCGATAGCAACTGTCTATTCTTTTTGGTCTCCTTAGTGTTGACCCAAAAAGACTTTTGTTTGTGTATCTTATGTGTTCTTCCATTATGCTCGTAGTCCTACTACCTTTGGGGGATCATGTCAATTAATTTTCAATAATTATCTATATACATGAATTATCAATGATTATACTGATTTCAGAGTTAGTAGATTACTTTGTACCTATGTTTCATGTCACTCGTGTAAAGTACCTAAACATTGTTTGTGGGACTAGACAAGTTGTAAGTTTTTAGGTTAAAATTTAAATGAGGTAATTAACATGTCATCATGTCACACTATGCCACAGGATTTGATTTGATATGTTATAATTTCCTATCTTCCCTTGGTTTGTCCTTTCTCGGGGGCATATCATTGTGGAAAGGTCTTTTAGATGCATGTATGCTCTATTAAATTTATTCCTCCTGTTAAGGCATTTGCAAATGCTTTAACTTTGGGGTATACACTTTGGGCCTTGTTACAAATTTTGTAAACACACACAAAGATCAATTCTTTGCACTGATTTCTTAGTGGATGACGTTGGAGACATTGCTTCCTTGGAAGTATCCTTGACACCATTCAATTTTTCATTGATGCCATTTTGCACTGATCTCTCTTTACATGAAACATAGTAAGTCAAACCTTACTAGGTTAACATGGTCATGCCCCTTTCTCTTTTTTGAGAGTTTCTTCTTTTTATGTTGGATTTATATTTGATGAGACCCAAGTCACTTGGGGCCTTGGTGTCTCCTTGTCTCCTTGACCTTGATAAAAAAAATCAATGCTTTGATGTGCTTTACCATAAGCATGAGGTAATCCCATACTCATAGTAAAGTGGGGGCTAGATGTACCATCCTAAATTGTACTCACATACAATTGGATGCTAAATTAGGTCTTATTTTAGTGTCCTTGGAGCTCTATGTCCTTTATGTTTGATCCAACCTCGATTTGACTTACAATTCGGGCATACCCTCCATAATTAGGAACCATGGTCCAAATTATGATGCACTTAGGAGGGAATAGGCCGAACCAGTCAACCTATTCCCCTATATTTGCTTCAAAATTTAGACTGTGTAACGAGCTTGGTGGTAGAGCATGAAATTCAAACTCTCATTGGCTTTATTCAAGTTTTGAGCTCTAAAATGTTTATGAGGGGTATATAAAAAACCCACCTCTCCCATTCGGGTATGACATCCTAACCTCAAGTTTAAGTTCAATATATTTGGAATCTCAAGCATTGTATGATAGATTTCAAGCATCCAAGGCATTTTCAAGGCAATATTCTCCATTGTAGCATGCTTCTCTCCCTCATTGAAGGCCAAGAAGAGGAGACCTTAATAATGCAAGAGTATCCTTCTTTCAAGAACACAAATATCATTGTGAATTAATTTATTCTTAAGGAAAGTGACATCAAGTATAACAACATTGGAGATCGACGAGTATGTGTAGGTGTAGCCATTTATAAAAGGCATCCTTGATTCTTCTCAACAATTCATGACACTACAACAACATTGAAGACTAATTAAAGCATCTTCATATAAATTATGGCTCAAAGTCCATTTGTTAAGGTATCAACATTTTATTTTTAGATTTAGCCCCTTCTTTGTACTAGCATTCTTTCAATTCAAGTTTATTTTATTTGTGTTACCTATTTTTTTGCATCCAGCTCAAATAGGTAGAGCTAGGTAGCTGATCAACTAAAATAAAAGGTACATTCGGTTCGTTTTAAAATTTAAGTTTCAGGTTTAGTGCTTAAACTAAAAAGAAGAATACAACAAGGAAAAAGAACATTTCATTTTATTTATGAAAGAAAATATTACATTGATATGCATAAGTGTTTACATAAAGAATATCATAAATACACTTTTTCAAATAAGATTCTTTTATTTTATTTATAAAAGGTAAGTACAAAGAACCCACACAAGTCATGGGACCACTACAAAAACTGATACAATTAAATGAAATGTATACAATAAATGATAATAAGTAGACAATGGAGAGGGACCCATCATTTCCCGGTGTAATGATGAATCTCCATGTGCCATGAGGAGGTCCCTTAATCCTTGTTTCCATCTTTGTCTTCAAATGCTCCTCATAGACAATGACTAGTAGGGTGGTAAAAGTGTTGTTAGTAAGAGCAATGAGGATCACAGTCCTATATCTACTAATACTTAAATGCACACATACTTTCAGATAGATGCACATGAAAACAAAAAAAAGAAAGCATTTAGACCTTATGGTTTATCTAGCAAGTTGTTTCATGTGCAAGAACATGTACATATCGATTGTTTGATTGTGCATAGAGTAAAATGTGGCTCCCACAAGGGTAGATCCCAACATGCAAGGGAGAAATAAAGATACAGATGAAAATATAGCTAGAAAACACAATGTTATGGGCTATTAAAGGGATATATTATTCACCTATGAAACCTTTTAGTCTATGTTTTCAGTTAAAAGGACACTATAATTTTAAACAGTTGCAATGAACTATCAAAGGGATAGGTTATCATAACCTGAAACCTTTTAGTTCAGATTTACTCAAGAGGCCAAAAGAATAGTTGGTAACATTAAGTGCAGATTAATGATTAAACATGCAAGGAAATAAAGTCTAGATACATTTACAGTTGATGATCATATATACCAAAGGAGCCTACAAGAAACACATGAATGGAATTAATGCACAAAAGAGCATAGGGACAATAATAATAAGAATGACTTCATTACCTCAAAGAAAACTATAAATATTAAGTAGTAATCACGATGACAATAAAGATAAAGGTAGTCATAATTGATGCAATTATTGTGAGCTAACAATGATGATAGTGAATGTATATAATCACATTAAAGAGGGGATAAACATGAGTCAATGACATGATTCTAAATGTGGAAGAATAAGCACAAAGATGATAAATTCAAGGAAAGGAGCTTCATTGTTGTTGTTTTATGAAATGGAGATACAATAAAGAACATCAACAATTATTGTTACAATGGTATCTTATACAAACAATTAGAATTATGTGTAAGCGAAGGGGAATAGAACTAGGAAACAAAACATCAATCTTGTAGGTAATGCACTAAAAAAGTGATGCGACATATCATATGCTAGTAGCCAAGTCACAATATAGGATGATTAAACTATTGATCAAGAATCATTGTTAGTCAAACCAGAGTCATCAGGTGAGTAACATCATAACCAACATATAAAACAATCATACTCAATACCTTATAGTAATTGTAAGGAGAAAATTGCCCTAGGAAGGCATTATCAAGAAATATCAAATGAATGCCGCAATCAAAGGCAAATGTTCACTAATTAAATGACTCATAAACAACAAGTATTATACAGTGAACAACATTATTGGGGTATAGTGAGAAATACAAATGCTATGTTATCAGATGTTACTGTCATAAAAAAAGATGGAACAAATGATAAAACATAGTGAGAGCATGTGAATGAGATACTACAATAGCAATACAACCAATGAAACTCTATTCTAAAGTCAAAGTGTTGCTTCAGAATGCTAGCAGAGATTTAGAGAGAAGTGTTGTCACATACAATATACTTAGCTACAAAGATAAAGAACAATGAACTAGCAAGGCCTTGTAATATTATAGTAACCATTAGCATATATTTCATTTATTTCTACATAAAGGAATATCTCAAGTGCATAAAGAAAGAAAACAGAGTTGCTATTCAGTTGCAGAGTTACTGTGTAATGGAGCCCATGATTTTATAGAAATATTTGCAAACATAAATTAGAATCAGATAAAAGCACTCATTATGTTATCAGGCACATGCTTCTTCAAGGTTTATCTCATATGACTACAAGGAACATCAAGATAAATCAAGCTAAGAATGTTGTAGGATGTTTCCATGAATAGATATATTATCACAAGAGATGAATCACTATTGAGAAAGCGGAGCATATAAGAAAGACAAATGTATCAAAGAGAGTATGTTGAAAATATTATAAAGAGAGCATGTGTATGATCATTGCAGTATATACAAAATTACAAAATATTCTATACTAAAAAAAATAAACATGAACAACATTTACTATTCAAATAACAGTGATCAAAGTATTCAATTCTATAGAAGGGTCATCATTCTAGGTCATAGAAAAATCAGTCAAGATACATATCAATTAGAAATATTTTATAAACATTCTCATAGAACTTCAATTCATAGTGTAAAAGTATGATAGGTGTCTAAAGGTTGTGAATCATTAAATAAGCATAATTTTCAGAGCATTAAAAATTTCAAGTTTTAGATCTGCAATTTACATGCAATGAGAACTATCTGAGATTAGAGATGTCCTTCAAAGGTATGCATAGATATTATAAATACTCTTTTAGGTTTTTAAGCTAATATGACAAGGGTTTTAAGTTGTTTCCATGGTTGACACAATAAAGGCATAAAGCCTGAGAGATATCAGATAAAAACTTGAAATGGACACATGAGGCCACTACCAAGAAGTACACATATTAGCTAAACATAACAAATCTTGAATACCCTTGTTTCATACCCTTTAAAGGTTGTAGACATATATAGATCAAGGAGTAAATAAACCCTCCGGTCATTTTTGAACTATACAAAGATGGCAAAAGCTTCAAAAAATACGAGCAAGGTGAGTTACAAAAGAAACCCTCTTATATGTCATGGTCATGTTTAAAAAAAAAAGCTTTATGTTGTTCTTAAAAGATAAAGAGAAATATCAAATAAATAGTAGAGAAACCCAGATGCTCAAATCAAATGGAGTGTTTAAAAGAAATCCTTGTTAGGTCACAACCCTATAAGACAAATATAAGAGAATGAGGAGGTTCTCCATGAGGCTACAACCCCTATTAAGTTACAAAGAGTAGATAATAAAGTAAGGTATTCATTTCTTTTCATTATTTTCAAGGAAAACATATAAAAAAATGGAAATAAAATCTCAAAACTTTTAGATTTTCAAAATATTTCAGAATTTAAATGAGTTGCAAAAGAACTCTTGTGTGAGAAAAAGAAATAGATTATTGTGAGTCTTTGTTTCTATTACAGAGACTTAAAATTATTTCCAACAACTCAGTCGTACATGGTGACATGTGAATCAATGGATAAATCTTTCATAAAGAGTTCACAAGTCTCAAAAATCTCCACCAGAGGGTCAGAAAAGCCTTGTTTTTTAAAACCCTAAGAGGGTTGGCCGCTAATGCACAATGAAGTTTCCAGAAAAAAATGATAAGTACAAATGAATCTAGATTAGGGTTTTCGAGGTCCTAAGTGCTTGCGAGAGAGAATTATTTTTACACTTAGTATTTTTATGGGATTTATTTGACAAATGATCCATGGGTTAATATATGTTGTGAGCCTTATTCATTTTGATATTTTACACTTTAGTTCATATTTATTAAATTAATTTTGCATGCAATATTTAAAAAATGTGAGCTAAGATGTAAAACATATACATTATTTTATTGTTATTATTATATTTAGTATGCTTTTTTTTGCTAAGTCAAAAGATGGGTAAGGCCAACACCCAATATATTAATGTATAAGAATATTACATAGAAAAGGAAAGTAAAGGTGACTGCAAAGGTGCACCAGGGACCGCGCCATATAGATAATCATAAAAAAAAAGTCATGCCTGAAAAAAACCTTGCGGTCCTGAATACAGTGGATGTGTACCCCACAAGAAAGCCAAAATCTAGGCCCATAATTACCATTCGCAGAACCCTCCACCTGCGCTCCACCAATTTGGGGATGAAAAACAAACTAGGAAGGTCATATGGTTGATCTAGACTCTAAACTAGACCCCTCTAGACTCCCTGTGGGTGTTGATATGCAACACTAGAGAGTACCCTTTTTGAAAGCTTGTCTGCATTCGTATTCCCTTCGCGGCAAATATGGCTTATCTCGAAAGTTTCTAATCCATCAATCAATTGGAGAATTAGAGAAAGCCATCTATTAATCTTCAGATCAAGTGTATGTCTGTTTCAAATGGCTTTGATGGTATTCAGAGAATCGCCTTCAAGGTGGATCTTATTCACACCACAAGCCTTGCCCAATAATACACCTTATAGAGAAACCAACATATCAGCTATATTATTAGTGGAAATGCCAATATATTCAACCTTTTCTACCATAATTTTCCTAAGCTCTTCCCTCACCATGCATCCTATCCCGCTCGGGCCTGGATTACCACTAGAGGCCCCATCAAAGTTGATTTTAAGCCAACCAGGCTCTAGGGGTGTCCAATTCACACTCTTTTGTAGATCTCTGCTACTTGGATCTATCTCATTGCCCTTGAATTTATGAATCTAAAGTCCTTGGAAAGCTTTACGAACCTCATTGTCCCAGTTCATGAACATGTTTTTTTTTAATCCCAAATTCCTAACAGCTAAATTCACCACCTCAACAATTGTCATCTCAATCTTCTTATTGAGGCATTCCTTGTCTATTTATTGATTTTTAAAGACCCTCTTGTTCCTCTCCTTCCAAAGTTCCCACAAGATCATAGAGGGGATACTTTTTCAAATACATCCAAAAAGATTTTTCCTATACGGAGTTGGCCAGCTCTTAAATGAGCTTAACGAATTTCGAGGCATCTAGCATTGGAAGTTCAGTTTGGACCGGAAGAAATTCCAATAGCTTGTTGCATAGGGGCATGATAATAGAAGATGATCTACATCCTCTGCATGGGACTTACATAAGGGACATTTGTTGGGACCAACTAACCCAAATCTAACCAACATGTCTTAGGTCAAAATGAGGTTTTGAATGACCAACCAAGAAAAAATGCCAGCCTATGGGAGACAATATTTTCCCCATAGAAGATCCTTAGGCCACTCATGGTCCTCCTCCAAGGCTTCTAAAATTTTATAGCCCATCTTAAATTTATATTCACTGTCTGGAGAAGCACACCATCTAATCGTATCTTCACCTTTCAAAGCTACCCATACTATGTCTTTTAAAATATTAGCAAGCCTCTCTTTCTGATCTTGGGGAGCATTCAAGTCTCTCAGCTGCCTCTAATTCCATTTTATGAATCCCTACTTCTCAATGAACCAACCATAGCTACCAACCTCTCTGCCCCAAATTCTTTTGGTCTCTTCTCTGATTTCTTCCATCTGGGGTATGGTACACAGGGCTTTATTCCCATCCCACGAATCTTCCCAGAAGGAAGCCTTATTCCCATCCTTAACTCCCCAAGATATATGCTTAGTGATAACTTCCCTACAATCTAAGATGAAATTCCACATTGCATATCCACTAAAAGGGTCCCTCATCATGAGAATCCTAATCGGGTCATCTGAATCAAGATAATTTCTGTGCAAGATTTGAACCCATTTATGATTGCCTCTACTATACATATACCACACTAGATTCACCCCCATTGCCTTATTTATAAGTTGCAACTACCTAATTATGGCCCCTCTATCCCCTTGTGGTCTACAAACATTGTCCCAGGCTAGAAGAGAAAACTTCTGAAGATTTTCCAGTACCACTCCAAAAGAACCTCTACATCAGATTAATAAGGTTCTCTTCTACTGCTGTAGGAATTCCAAGGCAGGACATTGAATATACCAGGATAGAAGAGAACACTGCTTTGAGCATCATGACCCTACCAGCTGAAGAAATCCATTTACCTTTCCAATTGTCCAATATTTTCCTACAACTATTGATCAAGTATTCCCAGTATCAGACCTTATTTGCTCCTGCGAATAGAGGAATCCCTAAAAATCTGCTCAAAATTTTTTCTACTATCAAACCCAATATCTGGGCAGTGTCCCCTTGCAACCCTAGTTGAACATTAAGGAAAAAACTTTGGACTTACGCCAATTGATGGGTTTTCCACTCACCTTGCTGTAATATTCTAATAAGTTGTGATACACCTAGCTTTTGTTCTTGTTGCTACCCCAAACAACATAGTGTTGTCTGTGAATTGATTGTGAGTAACTGGGTTTAGTCATGGGAAACATTTATACCTTTCCTTTGCCCCTCTAGCCTCAAGTATGAGATGTTCCTACCTAAAGCCTTTGCCATAGGGATAAAGGATCCCCCTGTCTAATCCCTCTATTAGAATCGAAGTACCCCTGAGAAGATCCATTTATTAAGACTAAAATTTTTGGGTTTAAGATACAGTTTCCCACCCAATCAATCCATTTTTTGTCAAAACCAAATCTGGCCAACACTTCAAGTAAAAACTTCCTATCCACTAGATCATATGATTTTAAATACCCAACTTGATCACCCTGCTAGGTGTCCTTATCTTTCTTATTGTGTGGATAGCTTCATGGTTCACAATAATGCCTTCAAAAATTGATCTATCGGGAGACAACCCACTCTATCCATCCAAAATGATCTTTTTCAGAGCTTTCTTAAGTCAATTTTCTATAACTTTAGCTATGATCTTGTATACAATGTTGCAGAGGGAAATATGGTTGTAATCTCCAAATTTTTGAGGCGTTTATTTCTTAGCAATTAGCATGAGAAAATTGTGGTTAAGGGATCCAAGTATTGTGCCAATCTTCTGAGACTCCTCAATAGCCTTATGCATGTCCACCCTGATAATGTCCCAGAAAGCATGAAAGAATTTGGCCGAGAATCCATCCAGTCCCGGAGCCTTGTCTGCCTCAATCTGGAATGTAGCCTCTTTTGTTTCCACAAGACTGATATCTCCAAATATCATCTTGTTCTCCTCCTTGCCTACCATTGTTAGAATTTTGTTCAGAATGGTTTCTCTTTCTCTTCTATTATATGTGATTGGTCTATTCAGGATGGACTGAATATACCACACAACTTCTTGATTCACTTCTTAAATATAATGTGTATGTGTGTCATCTTCTCTTGTTAGTTTTGCAATATTCTTTCTCATCCTATCGAGGCCACCCACCCTATGGAAAATATTTGTGTTTTTGTCTCCCCCTTTCAACTAGACTTCCCTTGAATTTTGGCACCAAAAGGATTCCTCTCTGGCCATTATCTCAGCAAGTTCAAATTTTAGCTTGGAATCCATATTGAAATCAACACTATCTATGCCTTGTGTGATAATCTTCTAATTCAGTTAAGCCAGAGAATTTTTAATTCTATCTTTTTCTTGAAAGATATTACCAAATTGCAACTCATTCCATTCTTCTAGTTTCATTTTAATGTGTGACAACTTCCTCATAAGCGCAAACATGCATGTGTGTTTTTCAACCTTGACCTGATTCCACCATATTGGCATAAGATCATGAAGGGAAGGGTCGTAGAGCCACATATTTTTGAATTTGAAGGGGATTCCAGCCTTTGGAGTATCTTACTTGATCTACAACTAAACTGGGTAGTGATCTGATCAGGTAAAAGAAAGGATACTTTCTTCAAGGGAGCTTCCCAAAGCCCCCCAATTCCCTCTCAAGAAATTTTTTTCAAGCTTCTCTATTATACCTGTAAAACCTCTCCTTCTATTTGTCCAAGTAAATTTACCATTTTTAAAAGGGAATTTCATGAACCTACCTTCCCCAACAAAATCCTCAAATTCAAGTTGTGTCCTAAAAAGAAATTGCGATCCTCCCTATTTTTAAAAATTGTCTAGGGTGGTATTAAAGTCATCCCCAATAATAATCTGTGCTATGTTTTGCTGCTGACACCATTGAAAAATTTCTAACCCCAAATTTCTTTTTTCAACTGTAGCCACCGACCCATACACATTAATTAGGAAGAAGGAGCAATCTAAGTTTGGTCACTTACAACTTACCATCATCCAATTCTGTCTCTCCTACACTTTAAGGAGAATATCATTAACAATGGGTTCCATACAACTCCAAGACCCTCAGATTCTCCAACAGCTTCCACAAATAGTCCCTCCCATTGTATCCACATCTTCATCTTATTCTCAACATCTACCCTACTCCACTTAGTTTCCGGAAACATGACAATATCTAACTTATTTTGTAGGATTTGGTGCTTGACTAAGCACCATTTGCTAGGGGCATTTAAGCCCCTAGCATTCTAGGTTGTGCACTTCATGACTCCTTGGGAAGGACAATTTCCTTCTCGCTTCTTAGTTTCCTTTGGCCTTTTGTATTGGCAACAATCTCATTTTTATCTTTGTTTGTCTTAGATTCCCTTTTATTTTTTGGTTGGAGGTTTCATTTCTAAAGCTTAGATGCAGTTTGTTCAATAGATCTTTCCTCTACACATCCCATTTTCTATGTTTCCCTGGTCTCTTCTTCTTCTTCTAACTCTACCTCACTAAACTTTGGTTCCTCCAAGAGGTCTGTCAAAGGATGTGGTTGCTCAACCACCTCCTCATCAGTCTGAAAAAGTCCTCCATTATCCATCAAGCCATGGTTAATATCCTCCAACATAGGTTGAGAATGATCAAAATTTACCTTCTCAGTTGGGGCTATTTGAAAATCACCCACTGAATCCTTGCTATCTAGTATATCATCAGGTTCTTCCCTCTCTACCAACTCCTTGCAGATAATATTCCTCCCCAACCCTCGACACCTGCAAGATCTTGCTGTTCAAACTTTTGATAATTCCTAAAACCTGTCATTCCCTGGTTCGTATCTTTAAACATATATTATGGGATCATTACAAGTTTAATCATCCCATGAGCCATCCTTGTTATCGGGTTGCCACCACTCATTTCTTTGAGAGTTAAAGCTGGGCATAAATACACCTGATCCTTTGTTGCAAGATTCCCATCTCCCTCTTCTTTTTCAATGATGGGGTCCCCTATTTGTGGTTCGTGGGTCTCAATCTGAATTCTTCCTTAGGATTATCACTAGTTGTCTTTCAAAAGAGTCTCTATGCATATTTATTAGCTCTATCAACCCAAACCACTATGTTGCATTATATATGTCCATGAGCAATCAACTTGCACATTGTACAGAGATTCAACCGCTCTTCCCTCTCCACCTCCAATATACATGCACCTGCTACTATGGGGATCTCAATCACCAAAGGTATTTCACTATGAGGGGAAATACCTAAACTCATTTGTACATAGGCTCCTATGCATCTGTCAATAAGGATATCATCGAGAGACTTGAAAGTATCTAGGTTTCCACTGATGGTCTTCAATAGCTCTGTTTCCCAAAACTCTAATGAAATGTTATATATCTTGATCCATATTCGTCCCTCCCCAAGGATCATGTGTTTCCATGGGCTAAAATTTACATACCAGATAACCATGTGAATCTCTGCCCCATTAAAGTAGTGCGGTCCACTATACATAGCTTTCCATTTCCTATCATTATTAGGGAAAGTTACCACAAAGAAATCATTTCCTAGGGATCCTACTTGAATATCCTAACCCCACTTCTCAAAGCACCACTCCTTAATGACTCCAGATTTGCACCTATCACCTCCCCATTTGATGACATACTGATATCCTTCAATTTGTTCGATTATGCCCTTACTTTTTCTATATTCTAAGAAATAAAATTGGGAGGCTTGGGGTTCGAAGTCTTACTTGATGTGCCCTCTTTAAAATTGTTCTAATTGAGCCTTGGTTTCTAGCTGTCACTCAACACTATCCTAACTTTGTGACCGAGCCCTAGCATTATCCAGTTCCATCTATTTTTAGGGTCAAATCCATCCTTCTGGGGCTCTTCATGTTTCTTATCTCCATTGGATGTATTCTTCTAGCCCTTGTTACTCCATAATCCCATCATGTTCTTGTGGCTAATTTCCATGTGCTGGAGAATCCATGGTGGACTGAACAAACTTATCCCCACTCTCTGATATTTGACTCGATGTGCCCTCTTGGCTTTACCCTCCGTCTCTTGTAGTCTATAGGCTTGGTGACATAAATCTCTCCAACGACCATTTGTGAAAAACATTATGGTACATGATGGACCGAATTTGATGCCTCCTGATCTGGATGTGTTTAGCGACGACACACATGATTTCCTTCAAAGGCCTTCCTCCAATTAGTGATGTCCTGCTCCTTTTCTACCTGCTCGACCTGAGCTACCTAGTCCTGCGCTAAAAATTTGTGCCTCTTCTCTCATCGTGCCATCCTGATATCGTACTATCCAACTACTCTATAATATACTTAATATTTATTTAATGATGTCATTTACTATTAAAATAAATATTAAATATAATTAAAGAATAATAATGTAATATGGAGAGATGCTTTATTTGTGTAATTCAAAATTGTAAATAATACTAGCTTTAGTATCAATTATAAACACTCAAAATCCTATTTATTTAAGAAATAAAATATATGATGGATTTGAAATATTGCATGAGGGGGAGATTTTCACTTTGAGTTCTTATTTGGAATGCATGGATATATTTTTCAAACTTGGAGTTCTTAGGTAGTCGGGGGGGAGTTTTCTTTTCCCCAACAGTTGATGGGTAGTTATGGAGGCTATTTTGGGCATTTATGAGATAGTTAGACTTCATTTGGTAGTTCAGTTCATGTGCACATGTATGTGGAAGGTTTTGAGGCTATTATTTTGCAGATTTCAAGAGTTACACCCTCTTTTATGCATGTTTTTATCTCAAATCCGAGATTGAGCTCTTCTTTTGGTTTAGAGTGGAAATTGTAGTTTAGTTCACCTTGAGTTTCCTTTTTTAGGCTTAACCTTCCTATAAGGTTATTGGCCTTAGTTTTTTTAGCCATTTCTTTCTTTTTTCTTATTTTTACACATTGCAGAAATCAGGCATATTGTATTGTGACTCAGATTTTTAGACTTGTAGCAGCATGGTTCTTTTGGTTTTGAATGTATTACAGATTGATCCTTCTCATATCAACATGTTTTGGCATTGAATTTATGGATTTGACATAATTTATGTGGTTTGGAAAGCCCTCTAATTAGTTATTTTCAGGTATTGAATTTTAAGTACATGTTATTATCATTATTTTAGTTGCATATTGTGTTATTTGGGTTTTAGTTATCCAATTTGTGGAAATCATCTTCCCTTCTTGAAAGATTGTAGCTTAACCTTTATTCAATTTGGTTGGTGAATTTGAGTTGTGAACAAAGATAAGCTTATTCAGAGTTATTATGAATCGTCAAGTTGTTAGGGAGTTTTGAGAATATATATTTTGGTGCATCACCCATTTAGAGATAGGTTTTCATTCCAACATAAGTTTGAGAAATTTTCTCCAATTTATACTCACATTCCTTTATCTACTTCACTATTCCTTCAATAAATTATGAATTGGATAAGAATGACTTGTATACATTCCCATATTCAGTTAATTACTCTTAATGTGGGTGTCTAATATAATCCTGACATATGTTATCCTTCCCTTTAACTCATTAAACCTTTTCCCATGAAACTCCTTTCTCACTTTTATTTTAGCTGACCTCTCAAATGAATCAAAGTGAGTGCTTACCACACCAATTAAGTTCTTGATTTTATTAGAGGGGTTTCCTATTTCATCCTTTACATAGTTTGGCATCAACTTATCAAGTACCCCAGATTCCTGCTCCAACAAAGTGTTATCTTCAATGTGTGTCTTCAATATTTCTTCCCTTTCTTGGGCCTCAACAAATTGTGCTAGTGTAAGATTTTTAAAGGGTGTGAATACTGAGAGATCAATATGATCATGTGACGATTTAGGATCAATCACTATTGTATTCTTTACTGAAAATTCTTCTAATGTCGTGGTGTCTCTTTCCTTGTCCTTATCTCTCCTCTCCTTTTCCACCGCTTCCTTTCTATCATCTACCTCCTTGGGCTCCTCTATTGTCATTTGCATCATCTGATCTAGATGTTGAACACCCTCTACCTATTTTTCCCTTTTTGCCTCTACTTCCATCTCTATATATTTATCTTCCTCAAGCTCTTTCTCTTACTCTTCCTTTTTAGTGACCTACTCCTTCTCTATCATTTATACTTGCTCTACCACAGTTACAGGTACCTCCATCACATTTATCTCAACTGGTTGTTCTACTTTCAGAACACTAGACACATTAATTGGGGGAATGTTAACTTTGTAATCACTGGGAGTAATAGTAGGGGGAAGACCATGTATGGGTGTTGAAGTACTTGCACCTTGATTCACAGGTAGAACCTCATATTTGTGCTTCTCTAGGCAATCTCTCATGATTTTCTCTGTTTATTCCATAGCTTCCTTTGTTTTTCCTATCATAAACTTATTCATCCTACTTTTGATCTTGATTATTTCTTTGTTCCCTTAAGGATCCTTTTTACTTCATCATTTTCTATGACTAGACAAATATCTATAATCACCTTTTCTCTCAACCTCTTGTCCTCAACTAATGCATATTCTTTTCTTGCATCTAGAATGTTGTACAATCTCTTTGGTTTCTCTGATTTAACTTCAATAAGTGCACTCTTGTATTTATACAACTATTTCACTACTACTTCTTCAATCACTCTTTTTCGATCTTTATCAAACTTGTCATAGAATATGAATAAGGGCCTTAAGTCTCCATATACTATTATATTCTTCTCACCATCATTCACAAACATTCCAAATTTATCAGATTCAATTTTGGTGGACTTACTTGCTTGTTCTTCTCCATCACCATACCATTTAGGCTT
This sequence comes from Thuja plicata, assembly GCA_018584345.1. Lineage (NCBI taxonomy): Eukaryota > Viridiplantae > Streptophyta > Pinopsida > Cupressales > Cupressaceae > Thuja > Thuja plicata. Next base: position 938,826 of record MU228519.1, on the reverse strand, counting down.
GGGGGCTTGAGGATCTTGAGTCTTCTTTTGCTTCTTCAATTTATTTACTTCATCATCAGCCTCAGTGGCTTCATCATCCTCAATGATGACTTATTCTTGCTTCTTATTCTCTTCAGTCTTCTTCTTATCCTCTGGCTTTTTCTTTTATTCTGTCTTCTTTAATTCTTTTATCTTCTTCCTCTTTGTCTCTTTTGTAGGTTGGGGTACTCATGGTTTCTTCAATGTTGCACTCCTTGTCTACCTACCCAGAACATGTGTGGGTGCAGATCAATATTCTCCAACCTCTATAAGCTCTTCATTAGCAACAACTTGTTGATTTTTTTTAATGTGAAAATATATAAACTCCTTGACATCTTCTACTTTCCTCTTCTCAGATATAGGATTGTTAGATCTGTGTCTATTTTGAGCACATTTAGAGGTATCTCCTTCCTCATATCCAAGACCTCTCTTGTTATCTAGACTCATTTTAATTTCAAGAAGTGAATCAAGCTTGGTTGAACGGATTGTGAAATTATCTTTGTAATCATTTGCAATCACAAGCTCTTGTCTTATGCCTTCCTCAATATCCTTGTCCTCTAGATTAGCGACAAGTCTATTACATTCATTAGATCTTTCCTTCAAGTACTACTCTAGGTTTTATTCATTCTTCTTCCTTTCCTAAATCTCCCTGGTCATCTTCATCACTACAAATTCTATCTCATGCTTCAAGTTGGCATTATGTTGCTTAATTTTTTCACATTATTGACATTTTCTTTTAGATCTTGACTCAATTATTCATACTCTAAGCTATCATTATCCTTTTTTTGTAACTGGTCACAGAGTCCCCTTCTCTTCACCTTAGCTTGCTTTAGTTGTACTTTTAGCTTCATGATAAAATCTTCAGCTATTGTTAGATCATCCTGCAACATTCTTACTTCACTTTTAGATTGATCAAGATCCTCTAATGCAACTAAGAGTTGTTATTGCAAACCTAAATCCATTGTTCCTTCCTGGATCTCCCTCAAGTTGTTAAAATTTATCCAAGGTACCAAGAGCATTGATACCAATTGTTGGAATGAAGGAACAATGAGAGGTGGGGGCCGAGTTAATGTTCTATAAAAAAAAGTCTTATTAAATTGATTCTTAAACTACTTAATCCATACAACACAAAGTAAAGTGCAAGAGCATAAAAAAAAAACACCACACCATAACACATGGATTTTTATAGTGGAAATAGACACCCACAAGAAAATACTCTACATAAAATATCTTCTTACAATAGTTTAGGAATGCACTTGCATTCAGGAACACTGCCTAAAGCTCACTGCTCAATTACAACTAGGGATGAAACCCTTTACAAGAAGGCTTGTTGCCTTACATTATTAATATAACGATCACAAGTTCTTTTGAACTCCTAAATTATCATCAACTATGCTTGATTGTAGTTTTGTATAAGCACATGAACCTGGTTTGATACACTTTTACTTCTGACTGCCCTACTCTCTATTCTTCGCTATTCAAACTATCAGATCACACTTTCCTGCATCAAATTTGCATGTAACTAACCTACGCACTTCACACATGCATCAAATATCATCCAAAAATTATCTATAAACCATAATTCATCAATTATTTAAGTACGCAACCTCATATATTATCTCCCATGTTGGCTACCAAAAATGTCCTAGGGTAATGTAACACATTTTGACCAAGTTGGCCAAATCATCAATTTGAATTGATTTCCCTCCAAGATAATTATATTAATTCAACTAAATATATCATATTTACGATTGAAACATAAAATTTATTGCCAAGAAAAAATTACCATGTCGGTGTAAAGATCTTTCACCATGTCAGTTTGTCAAATTGTCAAACATAAAGTACCACTGCTTAGATTCTTCTAACTCTTACCCAACATGTCACTGTACCTTAAAATTCTAGAATTAGAATTTGTATACATCCAAAATTATTCCCTTAGATGACACCAAAATAATTTGACTTGGAAAGGAACACCAGACCTTTTATTGTAAACTTCCTGTACACTGTGTTCTTCATTGTTGTACATAGCCAAATCTCTCTCTGACTTTTAGTTTGATCACTTACTTATATGCGCACATGGAATTCATGTGTATTTTCCATCAATGAAAAAATCTAATATCTATGTAGCGTCTCCTTCAAAAAATAACTAGGAGATAACTTATCACACACACAAGGTGGAATCACATGTCCACCAAAGCTGGATCATCTTCCATTGTGCAATGAAGTATATGAAAATATGTGCAACAATGTGGAGGATGATAAAGTGATAAGTGCACTAAAGGTGGAGAAAAAACATAAAGTGGAATGTGATAACACCTATTACCACCTAAAGTAAGCTTAAGTAAAGTGAAATTAGGTGAATAATTAATTACACCAAAATCCTCAAAATTCTTCTGCATCTTCTCCTTCTCCTCTATCCACTTCTCTTGTAATTACAATTACTAAACTTGTTTCCAAATCCTCAAGGAAATGGTTGGATAGGAGAGGGTAGAAAGAGTATTATAATCATGAGGGATTTATTCATACTATTTATGACTAATATTCTCTTCATATTCTTTGGCAACCATTTATACTAATTTATCTACATAGATATTGATACATGTAGATGGATCCAATAGCTAGGATTGAGGGTGAGGCGGGATTAAATATTGGAAAAAATGGTAATGGAGATCAATTATCCTAAATCAATAAATTTAATAGGAATGATTAATTGGTTTAATTAGAAGGTATGTGGGCATAAGGTTTATAATTTATTAATTAAACATAAATTTATTTGATTAAAGATGAAGGATAAAGATTGCTAGAATGGGATAAGGTAAAGTATGGTTGGATATAGATGAATCTATGTGTCTACAATGACCTAAAATGTTTTGACAATCCATTTAATTTATTTCTAAGAGGTGATGAGGGAATATTCCCTCTAAAATCAACATATATTGATATAGAAAAGGAAAAAATATTTCAGGCGGCAACCAAAATATTTTGAGCCCTCTTCTGAATATTATGGCAATATTTTTATTTATCAATGATTGAAATTTTTGACCAATGAAAGGAATATTGACATGGCATCATCCATATGGTTGGTCCTTTCCCCCTCTTGGCCTCCATTTGTCCTATAGCTTTTCTTTTGGCATTACAATATCAAAATTAGGTGAATGATATATTGTCAAAAATATAGTTTTGAGAACTTTAGATAGTGGTGTAGGTCTCATCATTAGATTTTTTTGATAGTTTATTCTCAATCAAAGTTATATCATCATTTTATTCTTCCAATTCTCACAACACAACTTTTCATTACTATCTTTGACTTTTTCAATTCTTGTAGCACTAGAAAGGTATTTTAGAGTTCTTTAGATATATTTATGTACTTTTCTATAATCTAACCCAAGTATAATTCATTTAGTTTTATGGGATTTCACATTTTTTCTCAATTACTTGGATGTTTTGATGCCTAGAAAAAGGATCTATTTGAATGAGACCATTTCATTAGATCTACATTGTATCCATTTAGGTTATTGGTCTTTGTTTATTTTTTTTCATAATTTGAGGAGGTGTCATGGGTATTCTTATTCATATTTTTGTGTTCATCCTAGAATTTAGGATAGTTATTGTATCATCTTAAAATGGAAGCACTTCCATGTTAAGAATGTTTAGCCCTCCTTAGGGGGTATTTTTTACCACCATCATATTATCCCCTCATTTATGCATCCTCTCTCACTTTTGTGTCTATTTAGGACCCTGATTGGGCCTCTCTAGGCGCCTTCCATCCCAACTGGCATGTTTTCCAAGGGTCCTGACTTCCTGGGTCAAGGTCAACCTCAACCTTGACCTAGGTCAAGGATGACCTCAACCTAGGTCAAGGAAAACCTCGACCTTGACCTAGGTATCCCTTTCAAATCTGGAAGTCTGTCGGCTGTCGGAGGTCATCAAAAATTCATTTTTGTCTTCCGGGTCGGCTGTTTTGGGTTCCAAAGTGACGATTCTTAAATTATATTTAATATAGGTCCTCTTCTAGGAGCATGGGTCTATTTGGAATTTAATTCTCCTATGTCATCCTCTCTAGAAGATTGTGCCCTAGTTTCATATAAAAGGAAGTTTTCTCTTCTCATTTTCTCTAAGTCATGTTAAGCACTAAGTCTCTCTAAGCCATATGAAGCACGAACTATCAAATCAAGAAAAAAGAAGCCAAACATTATTCTACATGTTTTCAATCTTTCAAAGTGTTCAAGTCTTCCTCTCAAGCATTCAAGTTCTCCATTGAAGATCAAGGATTCAAGATTTCAAGCCTTTGAAGGGATTTGGTTCAAGCATTGAAGATTCATCATTCAAACCCTAGATCTATCCATCATGGTGGTGTGATCTTCCTTCAAGATCCTTTGTGCATCCTCAAACATTCATTCATTATCTCTTCAGGGTGGATTCCAAGCATACAATCATGGAGGTTTATGGTTTCTAATTGAGTCCAAGCTTTCATATTTACATACTTGTTTACATTCAAAATACAATTGTATATCTATTTGAGTATATAGCTTCATTGTTAGATTTACTTCTACTACTTGCAAGAATTCTTTATTTCAATTATTAATTTCAAGGTTAATTCCTAAATCAGGGTCTGACTAAGGCAAACCCCTCGCCCCCCAAAAAAATCCATTTTTCTTGCAGGTACAGGTTCAGAACAACAGATCGGGATGAAGATTTAGATACCCTTTTCAACAAACTTTCAGGATCCAAAAATAGAATTTTAGTCTGAGACTTTTTAGGTCGATTATGCCCTAGGCCGGAATCAGAAATTCTAGGTCAATGGTGACATTGACTTGAGGGTACAAATCGGAATAGTGTTAGAACGGAAAATTTTTTATGGGTTTTGTTCATCTCTGCGTTTCTATTCCAGATCCGGTCTCAAATTTTCCAGAAACTCAACACAGACTTCAGAAAATAGCATTCTTCAGATCTATAATATTTCAAGGTTAGTATATTTCTCCTATTCATTTCAATTAAAGTCATTAAATCTATCACACACATTCTCCTCTATAAAATTGGAATTAGGGTTTTTCTCTTTATCCATATCCTTAATAGGTTGATTCATTTATGCATTGATCCTTTTTCATAACATTCTTAAATGTAATATTTCTTATGTTACATTTTGGTGAACCCGCGATAGACAACTCTTTATTTTTGCTGTTAGATGCTTTGCCTCTTTTCCTTAGAGACTAGATCTTGCATGCATACTAAATTAGTTTTTGCATTTTAAAATACAAAAAAATCTACATAACCACAAAAATATATTAAAAAAAAAACACATTTCTTGCATTTCATTCACTATGAAGATCTTTAAGATGCTTTAGAGTATGGATATTTTTCACATTATGCTTCTTTTAGCATCTCTTTATAGTACTTATGATGTTTATGAAAGTATCATCCATTTCATCATGTTTGTTAATCTTCATGTTTCACTTGCTTATGCTATTTTGAGATTAACTAATACTAGTCTTCCTACTTTCAAAAATTTCATTAAGGATTTGTGTAGTGGACTTATTGCTCTCTTGGATTTTGTGAAGAATTGGGTAGATGATACCCCAGTTACTAATCTTCCTAATCCTAATCCTATCATTCCTAATCTAGTTCCTAATCCTCTTAATCCTAATCCAATTCCAAATATTCCTATTTCTATTTCTCCATCTCCAATCCCTAGTTCTTCCCACATTTATGATGGGGCTCAAGCTAGGATTCATGATAATGATGTTTGAGAATTCTTTCATTTACCTTCCCCTCCCTATCCAATCCATGATGATATTAAAGGGAAAAACAAAGAAACCTATTCTAATCCTATCATTCCACCATACACAACATTTTCTCATGAACACCATAATCAATCTCCTCCTATCAAAGCTTTGTAATATAGGTACAATACCAGATATACTATGGTGGATAAACAAGGATATAAAGGTTTAGGGCTTGGTATCAATGAACAAGGAAAATTAAAAACCCGATTCATTCATCTCCTAAACAAGATATGCATGGTATAGGTTTTCCACCTCCTCCAATGAAGGTAGTTGATCTTAACCATCATCCTCCTCTTCATGTTGTTTTTCCAACACCTTCTTTAGATCACCCTGATACTCCTCAAGATGTGGCTAAGAAAGTGTATGTCCAGTTAATGAATTCTAAGAAAGAAATCTTTAAACCCATATCGAAGAATGATCTCTCTGAATATAGATTTCCTTTTCATTATAGTAATACACATTTACTTGCTGATTGTGTGCATTTCAAGCTATATGTTAGAGAAAGAGCTACTTTAGGAATTATATCTCATTCCCGTGTAGTATTACAATTTCTTCATAATTTTGATATAGGGCATTCCCCTCATTCTTCTATAAGTTAGATCATATCTCTCCTCTTGTCTCTTAACTGGGGGGAAAGAGGTATTTCATTCCAGTCTTATAGGATCCATTTTTGCTCTTAGCATGTATTTTGTTTTGAGTTTAATTGGTTATTCTTTCTATATTCTATCCCTATAATTTTTATGGTACACACTTCATTTACTTATAATCATTCATGATATCTTTTCTAGAACATTTTTTTTGTAAATATATCTCTTTGTCTATAACATCTCTTGATATAATTTTATATATCCCTTGCTTTCATCCCTGGGGGGAAAGCTATTTTTCTTCTTCCTCTATTTAAGGATCTACTTTCCTTAGCTTAGTGGCATTTGTTTATCATACAACATTATTTCCTTATAAAGACTTATGTTTTGACTATGGATACCCTCTTATATGAGAGGTGTTTGTCCTAGGTCATCACCTCTCCTTTATTTTGCAAATTATGTTCTTTATAAACTCATGCCTTTTCTTTTGGTTAGAGTTTGACTCCTTCATTCCGATATTCCTCTTCCTCTTGATCGCAGGGGGCTTGATGATTGAATCTTTGGTCCCTCTTTCTTTAGAAGATGATATTTTATCATAAGCACACCTCTATGGTGGGGGTCTTAATGATAATATATCTTCTTCTTTGAGGATCCTTTTTCCATATGTGACATATCCATTTCACGATTATCTATGTTCTTAGAGGCAAGAGTCAATACTCATTGCTAAGGATATAGTGTATATTGTTGTTAAATTGGATATCTCCTTACCTTGTGAAGTAGGTATCCTCTTTGTCTTCCTTATCCTTCCTAGTGGGTAGTCATGATAAGGAGGCGAGAATATATAGGGTCTCCCTTATACTATATTTTACATTAGTTTACATTTTACAACATGCTAAATCCTTGGAAGGTAACACACATAAGTTGCTAAATCCTGAAGAGACACGCATTTTTATTTTTATTTTTGTTAAATCCTCGGAAGGTAATGCACATAAGTTGCTAAATCCTGAAGAGATACACATTTTCAATTTTACAATATGCTAAATCCTTGGAAGGTAATGTTAGAATAGTCCCAAAGGATAACTGAGAGGGGGGGGGGGGGGGAATCAATTATCAGTNGGGGGGGGGGGGTGAATCAATTATCAGTAACTTTAATTCTTTTAACTTCCTTAACTTCAAAATACAATAAAGTAAATGCTTAATCATATAACACAGTACACAACACACAATTTGATTATGGGGAAACCAAATGGTAAAAATCTCAGTGGGAATTAGCACCCACAATGAACTATACTTGTTTATAGTAATCCCTATTAGAAGATATTTCAACCATGTTAGGAGTTGTACTTTACAATGTAATAAGTATAGTGACCTGGTTAAGGGTCAGACCCTGTTAGGAGTCTTTTATAAATAACACTGTTAGGGGTGGTGGACTCACTGTCCAAAAGCTCGCTGCTTAATGGTGAAGGCTACAACATTCTGTATAACAGATATGCACTATATCTGATGATGAACTATAGAGTAGACCTGTTGTCTTGATCAGTTCCAGTGTGTTACAAGCTTTCACTTCTTCTTCACATAGACTCTTGATGAATGAACCACATCTAATATTCTGCTCTGTACATCTTCTGTCTCTTTTCGTATCATTCACACTTAGTGTATCACAATTGACTTGCTATAAGTATCTTCCTGAAAGTATAAGATCACGAGACCTGTAAGATAACTCTTCATAACATCCTTGTCGGCTCTACTAAGCATGCAAGCATAATTATAACTGCCCAAGTATAAACTGAATAGATGCAACACTTCACTAAGTCGGCCTCACCAAATTAACTCTAACTTTGAAATCTTCTTGAAATATGTTTGGCGCCTTTAGATAACTATCATAAACTCATAACTAATCATGAATATACACATGCATATCCTAAAGATAGGCGCAACTCAAGAAACACTTTACATACGTCGGCTCTGAATAAATACTCTTCTAGAACTATAACTGCCAATAACAGAATTACACAACTTGACTGAAAAATCATATCTGGATATGTGTGTATGAACATAACATAATAAACATGTCAACAACATGTAGCTAACCATGCAAGTCTTCATGTCATCATTCTGATAAGTACATACAGAATCACTACTGTGTATTAAATGTTGTCATCAATGACAAACATACAATCAATCAACTGAACATAATCAAATCTCCAACAATCTCCCCCTTTGACATTGATGGAAACATATGATATCAAAAATATCTTCTGTTCATGGTGTCCTCTTTCTTTTACAATCTTCTCAATATCCTCATCAAAGATTTCCCTATACTACTGCAGTTCCTCTGACTGTGTTTTTGTTCCATGTATATACTCCCCCAGAGGATATGCTCCCCCTTAGTACATACTCCCCCTTTGAAATCAATGGAAAAGGGAACCATAGATCTTTAGGCATAGGTACTACTCCAGAAGTAGAGTAGTCAACCATTCATCAGTCACTTAATGACTGATGTTCTTGCTGCTTTCTCTAATCAGACTTAGGAGAGGGAATTACTCCCAACTTCTCCCTGAGATACTCAAAAGTATCCTTTGCTAAAGGCTTCATGAAAATATCTGCCAACTGTTCTTTTGTGCTCACATAGTCCAATTTCACTTCTTTGTCTGCAACCTTTTCTCTCAAAAAAGGGTACTTGATCTCTATGTGTTTTGTCTTTGCGTGCATCATAGGGTTCTTAGACATGTTAATAGTACTAGTGTTATCACAATGAATAACAATAGGATAATCAACCTGAATACCAAAGTCTTTAACCATCTGCTTGATCCAAACCATGGTTGTACAATTTAGTGCTGCTACAACATATTCAGCTTCTGTTGTTGACTGAGAAATACAGTTTTGCTTCTTGCTTATCCAAGAAACCAACCTATCTCCAAGAAATACTTCTCCTCTTGAAGTGCTCTTCCTATCATCAATACAACCTGCCCAATCTGCATATATATACACATGAAGTTTTACATTCTCTGATTTAGGATACCATAAACCATATTCTATAGCTCCCTTTAGATATATGAATATCCTCTTGATTTCCATTAGGTGATTCTTCTTGGGTTCAGCTGTAAATCTTCCAACAATGCCAACTGCATTAGATATGTCAGGTCTAGATTGAGGTAGATAAATGAGTTTACCAATCATAGATTTGTACAATGTCTTATCAACTGTTGTGGAATCATCATCTTTTGAAAGCTTGCTTCCTGTTATCATGGGAGTGCATACTGGCTTACAGTCTTCCATCTGGAAGGTATTCAATATTTCCTTCACATATTGTGACTGATTAATGAATATACCTTTATCTGTTTTCTTTACATTTAGTCTCAAAAAGTATTTTATACGACCAATCATGCTCATTTCAAATTCATTCTACATTTCTTTTGCAAATGTTGTACTGAGCTTGTCATTACCTCCGAAGATAATGTCATCAACAAATATGGCAATTAATAATAATCCATCAGGTGTCTCTCTTGTGAATAGGTTATAATCTGTTGCTCCTTTCTTGAATCCAATCTTGGTAAGCTAACCATCAAGTCTCTCATACCAAGCTCTTGGGGCCTGTTTAAGACCATAAAGTGCTTTCTTCAATCTGCATACCATGTCTGGTTCATCCGAAAGATTAAATCCTTCAGGCTGTTCTATGTAGACTTCTTCCTTCAAGTCACCATTCAGAAAAGATGATTTTACATCCATTTGATAAACTTTAAAGTCTTTGAATGTTGCATATTCCAAAAACAATTTAATGGCTTCCAGTCTGCTCACAGGGGAAAATGTATCAATGTAGTCTATTCCTTTTCTCTGTGCATATCCTTTACATACCAATCTTGCTTTGTTTCTTACTACTGTACCTACTTCATTCATCTTGTTTCTGAAGATCCCCTTTGTTCCAATCACATTTTTGTTACTGGGTCTAGGAACCAATTCCCATGTGTCATTCTTGATTATCTGATCTAGTTCTTCTTTCATTTCATTCTTCCAATCAGAATCATTATAAGCATCTTCAACACTTAAGGGTTCAATCTGTGAAAGTAAACATACCTCTTCATCCATTGTTAGACTTTTTGCTTTTGATTTGGTCAAAACACTGCTGCTCTGATCTCCAATAATATCATCTTTAGAGTGGTATCTAGATGTGAACTTAGGAATCTTTGGTGTGACTTCTTCTTCTGTAATCTAAGATTCTTCTCTGCTTGATTCAGGGTCATTGCATGAGACATCAATGCAATCACACATTTCTTCAATAACAGTATCTTTGCTGCTAGGCCTGGGTTCATCTTCAATCATAGGTGCATATTCATAGTACCTCTCTTGAACCATAAAATTTTCATCAATCTTAACATGCGTGCTTTCAATTATCTTCTTTAATCTCAAATTGAAACATCTGTAAGCTTTGCTTTTTGTAGAGTAACCAAGAAAAATACCTTCATCACTTCTAGCATCAAATTTACCAACACCATCATCTCTCTTGATGTAGCATTTACTGCCAAATATTCTAAAGTACTTTACTGTAGGTATATTACCAAACCAAAGTTCATAGGGTGTCGTTCCACGCCTGGTCTCAATTGTGTTCTGTTGATAGCATATATTGCTGTATTCACTGCATCTCTCCAGTAGGTGTGTGCAACTTTTCCTTCAATCATCATAGTACACGCTGTATCAAGTATAATCACGTTCCTCCTTTCTGCTATCCCATTCTGTTGAGGGGTTCTAGGTGCACTCAACTGTCTTTTAATTCCATGTTCTTCACAATAGTCATAAAATTGATTAGAGGTGAACTCTCCTCCTCTATCCGATCTCAAACATTTCAGTTTAATCTGGATTCATTCTCAACCTTAGCTTCGAATATTTTGAACTTCTCAAAGGCTTCAAATTTCTCCTTTAAGAATGCAACCCACATCATCCTAGAAAAATCATCAACAAACAAAATGAAATACCTTTCTCCGTAATATGATCTTGTTTGGGTAGGACCACACAAATCTGTATGCACTAGGTCCAATT
>MU228519.1:898916-925888 GCA_018584345.1 Thuja plicata | reverse complement strand
CAATTTCAAAGATCTCAAAGCCAACACACTGTAGATGTGTTATCATTTTGTTTTTCCAATCCAGATAATTTTCTCCATCAAACTTAGGGCTTTCTTTTCTAAAGTAAGACATCTGATCTACCTTAAGCTGATAGGCTTCTTCTCCAGGGCACTTGGCTCTGATACCAATTGTTAGAATAGTCCCAAAGGATAACTGAGAGAGGGGGGGGGGTGAATCAGTTATCAGTAACTTTAATTCTTTTTACTTCCTTAACTTCAGAATACAAAAAAGTAAATGCTTAATCAGATAAAACAGTACACAACACACAATTTTATTATAGGGAAACCAAATGGTAAAAAACCTTGGTGGGAATTAGCACCCACAATGAACTATACTTGTTTATAGTAATCCATGTTAGAAGATATTTCAACCATATTAGGAGTTTTACTTTACAATGCAATAAGTATAGTGACCTGGTTAAGGGTCGGACCCTGTTAGGAGTCTTTTATAAATAACCCTGTTAGCGGTGGTGGACTCACTGTCCAAAAGCTCACTGCTTAATGGTGAAGGCTACAACCTTCTGTATAACAGATATGCACTATATCTGATGATGAACTATAGAGTAGACCTACTGCCTTGATCAGTTCCAGTGTATTACAATATTTCACTTCTTCTTCACATAAACTCTTGATGAATGAACCACATATGATATTATGCCTTGTACATCTTCTGTCTCTTTTCGTATCATTCACACTTAGCGTATCACAATTGACTTGCTATAAGTATCTTCCTCAAAGTATAAGATCATGGGACCTGTAAGACAACTCTTCATAACTTCCTTGTCGGCTCTACTAAGCACGCAAGCATAATTTCAATCGCACAAGTATAAACTAAATAGACGCGACGCTTCACTAAGTCAGCCTCACCAAATTAACTCTAACTTTGCAATCTTCTTGAAACATGTTTGGCACCTTTAGATAACTATCATCAACTCATAACTAATCATGAATATACACACATATATCCTAAAGATAGGCGCAACTCAAGAAACACATTACATACGTCAGCTTTGAACAGATACTCTTCTAGAACTGTAACTGCCAATAATAGAATTACACAACTTGACTGAAACATCATATCTAGATCTGTGTGTATGAACATAACATAATAAACATGTCAACAACATGTAGCTAACCACGCAAGTCTTCATGTCATCATTCTAATAAGTACATACAGAATCACTACTGTCTATTATATGTTGTCATCAATGACAAACATACAATCAATCAACTAAACATAATCAAATCTCCAACAGGTAACGCACATAAGTTGCTAAATCCTGAAAAGACACGCATTTTATATATTTTCATAGTGATACAAGAATGTGGATCTATGGATATTGCAAAAGCCATCAGAAGATGCATTATAATTACAAAGCATAATTTATGGGTGAACCTATTGGACTCTCCCTCCTTGGTGATTCATGGTAAGGTGGGCATATTACTAGGTGAGGTAATCACTTTCACTTTTCTCTCTTTTGCTTTCATGCTAGTAGGATTAGATCATGAAGCTATGTTATCTATAGTGTTGCTCTTGTCTTACTTATGTAATCATGTATATTTTCTATGATTAATTGCTCTTTACTTTCATATCTTTATGCATGTATGTTGAATTAGAATCCTTGGTTTGGGGGCTCAAGTCCTTGACTTAGTGATGTTCTACCTCGTTGCGATCCACCAGAGTCTTTCTTCTAACTTTACCACGAGTATGTTCGATTTCCATACTCCCGCTAAAGTGGGGGCTTATTGTATCATCTTAAAATGGAAGCACTTCCATGTTAAGAATGTTTATCCATCCTTAGGGGGTGTTTTTGACCACCATCATATTGTCCCCTCATTTTTGCATCCTCTCTCACTTTTGTGTCTGTTTAGGGCCCCGATTGGGCCTCTCCGGGCACCTTCCATCCCAACGACATGTTTTCCAGGAGTCCTGACTCCCTGGGTCAAGGTCGACCTTGACCTTGACCTAGGTCAAGGTTGACCTTGACCTCGACCTAGGTCAAGGTCGACCTAGGTCAAGGATGATCTCGACCTTGACCTAGGTCCCCCTTTCCAATCTGGAAGTCTGTCGGCTGTCGGAGGTCATCAAAAATTCATTTCCCGCTTTTGGGTCGGCTATTTTGGGTTTCGAAGAGACAATTATTAAATTATATCACTAATACATTTGGTACCAAATTGCAACGACAGTGCCGTTGCAGTTTTTGCGTCGCAATCTTGTCGTTGTCGCAATTGCGACGATAGACCGTCGCAATTGCAACGACGACAAGGTTGTGACAGAAAAATTGCAACGGTACTACCATTGCAATTTGGTACCAAATGTATTAGTGTATTTAATATAGGTCCTCTTCTATGGGAATGGGTCTAATTGGAATTTAATTCTCCTATGTCAGCCTCTCTAGAATATTGTGCCCTAGTTTCATATAAAAGGAAGTTTTCTCTTCTCATTTTCTCTAAGTCATGTTAAGCACTAAGTCTCTCTAAGCCATATGAAGCATGAACTATCAAATCAAGCAAAAATAATCCAAGCATTGTTCCACATGTTTTCAAGCTTTCAAAGTGTTCAAGTCTTCCTCTCAAGCATTCAAGTTCTCCATTGAAGATAAAGGATTCAAGCTTTCAAGCCTTTGAAGGGATTTGGTTCAAGCATTGAAGATTCATCATTCAAACCCTAGATCTATCCATCATGGTGGTGTGATCTTCCTTCAAGATCCTTTGTGCATCCTCAAACATTCATTTATTATCTCTTCAAGGTGGATTCCAAGCATACAATCATGGAGGTTTATGGTTTCTAATTGAGTCCAAGCTTTCATATTTACATAGTTTTTTACATTCGAAATACAATTGCATATTTATTTGAATATCATAGCTTCATTGTTAGATTTACTTCTACTACTTGCAAGCATTCTTTATTTCAATTATTGATTTCAAGGTTAATTCATAAATCAGGGTTTGACTAAGGCAAACCCCTCCCCCCAACAAAAAAATCCATTTATCTTGCAGGTACAAGTTCAGAACAACAGATTAGAACAAATATTTGGATACCCTTTTCGATAAACTTTCAGGATCTGAAAATAGAATTTTAGTCTGAGACTTTTTAGGTCGATTATGCCCTAGGTCAGAATCGGAAATTCTAGGTCAATGGTGACATTGACTTGAGGGTACAAATTGGAATTGTGTTAGAATGGAAAAAAAGATTTCTAGGTTTTGTTCATCTCTGCGTTTCTATTCTAGACCCAGTCTTAGATTTTCCAGAAACTCAACACAGGCTTCAGAAAATAGCATTCTTCAGATCTGCAATATTTCAAGGTTAGTATATTTCTCCTATTCATTTCAATTAAAGTTATTAAATCTATCACACACACTCTCCTCTATAAAATTGGAATTAGGGTTTTTCTCTTTATCCATATCCTTAATAGGTTGATTCATTTATGCATTGATCCTTTTTCTAGGGTTAATCAATTTGGATCTTCCCTTTAAGAAATTTGGGATTAAAAGGACAATCCTACCCTCCTCACACACATATTCATTAACATCACCTATATCATTCCAGAACATTCTTAAATGTAATATTTCTTATGTTACAGTTATGAATCTTGACAGAATTACATGTATACACTTCTCACATAGCGTTATCTTTTTCCTTATCTATATTGACTTACACCTAAACCAAACACACCATAGATAAAATTATCTTAAGGTGTGATCAATTATCATGTTGTAGAATTGATTTTTTCTAGTGTTGGTCATGATGCTATGTGTGTTATATCGAGCATTAATTATCCCCACAAATTTTACACTATACTTTTGGAGATCCATAGAGACCCTCATATCTTTCCATTCTTAAAGGATCTTTGTATGAATTATCTTATTCCTAGGTTATAAATGCATCTTGTGTAACATTTGAAGATGATACATTAGAGGAGCTTGAATATATCACACGTCTTGCATGTTGGTTCAAAAGCTTGCCTCTAGTTCCTACTCCTCACATCAAGATCCAATCTCTATCATCTTCTAGGCATAGCTAACTAGGATTCATATCTTGAAAATACATCATCTTTTTTTTGTTGGAGTCTCAAATTTCAATTTTGAAGGATTATTTTCAGGGTATTTATCTCTGCTTTCTTAATAGACATGCCTTCATGGTTAGCCCAACATATTCATTATTTTTGGAGCTTATTCTACGTCAGTCTTCATATGATTTGGATTAACATCATATCATTCCAATATTTATATGTTTGAGAAAATTTTAAAGGCATGCATATTTTGGATGTGGATTTCCTATTCATCCATCCTATGAGACTGAACTATCCAATCACCAATGGTTTGTCTCTTCTTAAGGGGATAAATGTTTTTAGTATAGGTAGTAACTCATTTAAAAGAGATACTTCTTCATGAGGGGATTCATATCATTATTTTGTCTCTCCAATTAGAGGGACATCTATTGTACTTATGTGTTAGAAGTAGTCCAAGAACTTTGGGGTCATTTCACTCTGTCCTTATTTCACTAGTGCATCTTTTATCTATCTTTTGGAGAGGAATTATTTACCATTTGGTTTTATCCCTTTCTCTTTTTATGAAAGATTTCAATTTTTTTGTATATTAGTACATCTTAGGCATTGTAGTAAAGATTCATTTGAGATTCAATTTGATCTTAAGGGGGGAGTTGGATTAAACAAGTCAATCACTAATAAATTAATTAATCATCAATGAACTACTTAGGTCCCGTTTTACTTTATAACACTCAAGATAAAGTTAGGAGTGTTTTTCTTATATTTAGGACATCAAGTTATTTAGGTCATGTTGTCTCATAGCATAGGACGAGGACACTTGTCATGATCCAACTTAATCCTCACCTAAGGTTTAATCTAGATTTTTATTTTACTATTTTATTATTTTATAAGCATTTATTTGTATATTGTATTCATCCTAGTTAATCAAATTTATCTCAATATCATATGCTATTTTGTGAATCAAATTACCTAGTCTCAAGGTTTCATAGCATAATCATGGTTTTTTCTCTTCAGATGTGATAGGTAGTTTGTTTGCAAGTCATTTTTGGGAGTTGTAGAGTTCACTTCAACTGCAACAAGTAATCCAAATTTTAAATAGATGCAGGTGTCGATCCTTGAAAGCTATCAAGTACTTTTCCTTTGAGAGATATAACCAAACTTCTAAGAGAAACATTTTCAAATATTATGTTAGGAATCAAACAAAAAAATTATCATAGTAGAAGGTACTTCATCCCCATAAAAATTGTTGTAGTGTCTTCATACCAAGTTTTGAGATGAAGTTCCTTTATTGAATAAGTAACAAAATATCAATAGATTTTCAAATATCTTGAAAGGAAGAATTATTGGTTTACCATCAAACAGGGCTTATTTAGATGCATATACATCAAGATAAAAAATAGCTTGTAAAAACAAGGAAATGGACTATTATGGCCAACAAAGTTATTAGGTGAGTGGCGTGTGTTCAAAAGAGATAATTTTCCTATGATTTCACACCAAAATCATAGAATATAGGACTAAAAAGTTGAAGTATAAAATGAATGCAAATATTAGAGTTAGGTTTGAGTCCTATCGAACAAGCATAAAATATTGTTGGTCAAATAATGTAGGAACCCATTATAATGGTTGAGAGCACTTAATGCTAGTACATTAAAAAGACCAAAACATTGAGAATCTTGTGGATATAGTGACCTGAGATACAAGACAATATCTAGAATTAAAAAGGTTGGTCATTCTAGACATGTAATAAACTGTTAATGAATTTTTTGTGGTAGAAAATATGAATGTTAAGAAGGCATAAAATTAAATCTTATATGTAGGTGATGATGCACCAAAATAAAGAACTTTTTTTGTGGTGCAAGGGCTTAAATACATTCCTTGATAATCAAAAGAGATGTGAGAGACATGTACAAAAATGAGAAGTAAGGATTGAAATGTTTACACCATATTTAACTCACACAAGGTTGTATTTAACTCTGAGGATATTGAAAAATCCCTATATAACATAGGGTAATCTTGCTTGTTTGTAAGTGCAAGGCATGGAGAAGAGGTACTCCAATAAAGCATATAAGCATAATAATAAAAGACTTATTTATAAGGTAATGGATACACTATCAAGCAATAAAACTTGTAAAAGAGGTTACATAGTAATATAAGCCCTTCAAGGTTTGAAGATAACATCAAATATCCAGACTAGATTAGAAAATGCACACTTCTTATTGAAAGTGAATGAATATTTGCCTATAAAATTTATCTCTTACTTTAGAAAGCATTCATTACATTATCCTAGAAAAGGAAAATGAAGAAGGAAGAAAAAATGAGGTGGAAAAAACACAATAACAATAAATCCTTGGAGCACATAAAATCTAAGAAAGATCCACATGGGGATGTTGAGTTGATATTCCTACAAAGGAAAGAGTCATTATACATTACCAATATTGGATAGAATTAACTCAATTTGCTTGCAAAAAATATCTCAAAGGGATTTGACATGTTGGTTGTAATGTGAAGATATCTTTGACATTTTTGTTGTAGGGGCTTTATGCACCATGCCTCTTCTCTATACATTTTGCTTGTCAAATCCCCAAAACTTAAACCCCTTGACGTGTTTTTAATTTTCCTATATAGGTTTCACACCTCACACTTTGTGGTTCTAAAAATAAAATTAATTTAACATGAGATTTTCATCTTGGGGCAAGAACACAAAAGTGTCCCACAATGCACTCTTTAGATTAAGTAGAACACTCAAAATCAACATTTTTAGTAGCTTTTAATTTGTATCAATTATATTGAACAAATGACGATATAAACTAATGAATTGTGGCATTTTCTATATAGATTTAAGTTATATTTTTTCTAAAAAGAATCATTCTTTCATCTTTATTTTATTTTTCAATTATTTTTTATTGTGTGCCTTTTGTCATATTTAAGACTTTTACTACAAATAAAGACTTAACATGGATTTTTGTTTTTAATATTTAATGGATACTCACTAGCTATATATGCTGAACTCTCTATTGTATGGACAATGCCTTCATTTTGTTGAGCTGGAATCATAATACTATGTCATTCACTCCTTTGGCTGCACTATATCTCAAATTTTTTTTTTGGAGCCACATAATTCCTTGTACGCTATTTTGGCATTCCCACATCCTAGACAAGCCTTTATGCAATAATACGGCCAACCTTAAACATCACAAACTAAGTAAAAAATTAAGCTTGTAAAAAGTAAGTCAACTTTGACTATTTAACACTTTTGACCTAGGAATCAATCATTAATGTATGATGTTTACAGGCTGAACAATAATACAAATGCACAAATGCCATCCATACTCAAAAGGGGCAGCTAAATATGCATGCTGCATTTGCAATCTACTACTAGGTATGGATCCTTCAAAACACCATCTTGGCTTTTGCAGATTGGTTTTTCTATTCACTGGTCTTTCCTTTGACTTAAGCCGTGATACAATGACGTTCTCACTGTTTCCATGCCCTGTGCCATACAAAACCATATATGCTGTCTATCTTGTCAATGTCATATAGGAATCAATATAGATCAATCATTGCTCTTTTTTAATGAAAAAAATCAAAAGTTTAGATGAATCCTCTTACAACCTTTGGAGCGATGTACAATAGATTCTCATTCATATCATACACAAATAAAAATTAAAAATTAAAACCCATGATAGACAACTTCAATGTGAATAAACTCCAGAAACAATATAGATAGATCATTATTGCCAACCAGTAAAGCAAAGGCATACAAAAGTGATGCTCAAAAAATGCCATGATGCAATGATGTTCTGCACTGTTTCCATACCCTGTGCCTTACAAAATTCATAGTGTTGTCAATCTTTTCAACACCATGTAGGGCGACCCATTAATTGGTTCATAGAATTAATATAAATCGGTCATTGTTTATAGAGGAATCATCAAAAGGTTCGCTCAGTAATTTGGAGTTTAGTTCTTTACGTAGTGAGTTCTTGCAATGTCTTCATCCATATCATGGATAAATGGAAAGTTGATTCCATGGTCTGAACTATCTAAAACAACAACCAAAACTAAATAATTAACTCAAAAATCAATATAGATAGATCATTACTGCCGACCAACAACGCAAAGTATTGCAAAAGTGACACTCCTGAAGAGTGATTAATTTGTCGCTTTCACTTTAAACACTAGAGTAGACAAATAAAGAATTGAACCCATAATCTGAAATATCTAAAATGACAACCGAATCTGAATAAACTAATTCCAAAATCTATATAAATAGAAATTATTGCCAACCAGCAACACAGAATAGTGCAAAAGTGACACTGAATGGCTTGCTCTTGATGATAAAATCAGGTGGAGTGATTGACGGGGCCTTATATCAATAGAAGGGACCCCCCATTTGAAGAGATGAGGCAATGGTGGGGTTTCACATGAATGATGGGACATTAAGATCTGAACTGTGACTGGATAATGGCAATCAAGAGATGGAAGAAATGAACGTAACACAGAAGGGAACAAGGCATGGAACCCTAAAGTAATGCCCATAAGGAAATATGGGAGGTCGGCTAACTTTACAGAGGGGTGGGAGACAGAAGGGACCAGGGAATCAGATGGGAAATGGGGCAAAAGGTAAAATTGGAAAAGTTTGAAAATGTAGTGTAAAGGTTGTAATACCAAGTCAATGCTTATATATGGGAAGAGAATATCTACTTAAGTAGACATGCAAAACTATCTTAGGTGTAGAATGTAATAAAAAATTGTTTGAATTCTAAGAGAATAAAATGTGAATCAATCCTTTCTTTTTTTCCTTTTAAGTTTCATTTTGTTTTTCATTATCTCTTGTTTACATAAGTCTTTGGGTCATATGATCATGTTTAGACTATTTTACCAAAGCTTCACATCAAAGGATATATCTTCATGGTATTCGGGTCTTTTTTGAACAAGCAATCATGATATTTTTGTAGTTGCAGATGTGGCTATCTTCCAATATACAAAATGCACTTTTGAAAATATGGAGAACATAACGGATTTTTACAAAAAATACAGCATATGATCTTCACGATCTGTATCTCTTGTGTCGTAAATCTACAAATAATCTGCAAAAAAAAAAACAATGTGTTTTTCGGCATTTGTAGATTTTTTTGAATTTGTTTCTGTCTTTTAGTGCATTCTATATGGAGATTAGCGAGTGCCTACAATTGCACCATCAACAAGATTTTGGTATAGTGATACGGTATGCAACTTGAAGATGTAGTGCAAGAACTATTACTCCAATTGTAACACCAATTTCCTCATCTCAACCTTTAAAAACATATTTTTAAGGATGCGAGCATGTTAGGACATGTCGCCCTAGCTATTTACTTTTGTATAGGCATTATTAATAAAATCTCAAATGTATTTGCTCAATATAGCATCATTTTAGCTAGTAATCATCACACATGTACTGGAAGTGATGTATTCTTCAATAAAATTAGTTTAAATAAAGGGCTTAGACAAGAGGATAAATCATCCATTGAATATTTTCTATTATTGGTCAAATGAGGCTCCTCGTAGCTGTAACCTCTTTCTATTTACCAACTTTTGAGGAAGTTATCTTGTATCTCATAGTTGATAGTAGATCAATCAAATGCTTATCCAAACTTAATTAGAAATCACAAATGCCTAATGTGAGAAATGAGTGAGTGGAGATAAAAAAAAAATTCAGAACTTTTTGTATGGTCAATTAAATTTATTAACCCTAAATTAACTATAATTTTGTAGCGTTGACACATGATTTATACCTTCATAGGCCTTTGTGTTGAAATTCTCATTAAGATGTTGATGTTGACCTTGTAGATTTGACTCTAGGTAATGAAGATTATGGATGCCATCATGAATGCATAGATCAAAAAATTAGTCATTGCCTTCAATGCCTTGGATGCTTGATCTCCTACTCTTGAGGACTTGAGAGCTTGAACTTGAAGATACAATTGAAAGTCTTGAGTGTGAATATCAAAATGATGTAGTATAACTTGCTTTTATACCTCTCCAACCATTTTGGGGTGTTAATTTTGGAGCAAGACGACATAGGTTTACAATTTTTTCTTCTACAAGCAACCGTTGGCCGATTCCAATTTGGGCCAAAACATCAAGGAGCGAGTCACCCAAGGTAACTTTTTCCCTCCAATGTGGGTCCAAATTGGGACCTAGGGTTGAGATGTCAAGGAGAAGCCAGAGTTAAATGAGAAATAGATTTGGATCAAACATATCGGGCACGAGAGGCCAAGAACGCTAAAATAGGGCCCAGGTGAGTAAGAAATTTCATAGGAATCCAATTTACAACATTGCACACACACACACACATATACAGTATGTATATATATATATGTATATGCATATATATATATACATATATATACATATACATATATATACACACATACATATATATGTATATATATATATATACATATATACATACATACACACACACACATATATATGTATATATATGTATGTATATATGTATGTATGTATGTATATATGTATGTATCCACACACACACACACACACACACATATATATACATCCCATCATGGAGAGCGGGTTTAGAGCTACAGGCGACCAAATGGCACAAGTTAAAGGTATGTACACCCTATCCACTTCTCAATTTCATACTTAGCACGTGATTTAATGCATTTTTGTCTAGGTTTTTTAGAACTCAGGCACACAACCCCTATGCACATTCCTAGGGAGGGTTCCATGGTGGGTGCACAATGGAGTGTACTAGGTGCACACTTGAGTCTACTCCCTATGCACTTGAGTGTGCTAGGTGCGCACTAGTCAGGGTTTAGTGCACACTTACAAGGGTGGACTGGGCACTTGCAAATGTAATCAAGTACTAGCATAGAAATGTGATAAATGCAATGCTTAGTCATGTGAAAGTGTGTTGGATAGCATAAATGCATTATTTTCAAATAATAACTCTCTTAGACCTAGGCATTAACACAATTTCCCCATTGCATATAGGTAGCACTCAAACTAGTACAGACCTAAGAAAGTAGACCATCTCACGCATGACATTACACCACTGATTGAATGATCATGGGAGAGATTGTCTACTACTGCTAAGACTACATCACATCACATACATGCCTAAGATAAGGGAAAATAGGGAACTCATCAATGCTTTAGCTGAGTAATGGCATTCTAAGATGAGTTCATTCCATCTACCTACAAGGGAGGTTGTGATCACAATTGAGCACATGTGGTGCATGTTGAGGATCTTGATACATGGTGAACTATTGATGTACAATCTGATGACAAGGTGAGATTAGATGGGAGACCCTGACAGTGTCTCTTGATGGCTATCAGTGTGGTCATTGCAAGATTGTTAGCACAAAATAGATGAGGTGACATATTCCCTATTAGATGGGGATAAGTGTTAGAGCACATGGTGCTAGAGGGGACTATATATGCTTGGAATTCATGCATGCTTGGTATGTTGTATTTCCATCTACATCAAATAGTGTACAAAGGAGGGTCAACAGTCAAATGTGGTTTGACACTATTACAAGTTTGGGAATTTGAGCACATAGAAGTGTTTTGACTTATCACAAACACAAAGTTGGGCCTAGGTTTGCCTTGTGTATACAATTACATTGGTACATTATATTAGGGACCTTTAGGATACACACTCTACTGGCACTAACTCATTTAACTCCTAAATCCGATGAAAGTTTCCAACGAATGTCCAAAAATTGAACACATCATCAAGTACCTGTGAAATTTTCATTTTTTTAAAAAAAATTATGCCCAATGTTCATCAAAATTGCCACACTTTTCAATTTTTGTTGAAATTTTACAAACGTCGCTTTTCAATTTTCATTGAAATTTTGACGAATGTCGGACAAAAAATTAAAAAAAAAAAAACCAAAACCATGAGTATTTGCGCGCCTTGGAATTTTTTTAAATAAAATAAAGATAAAAGGTGAGAAGCCTTAAACGATGGTATTAGGGCCAAAAGCTGTAAACTTTGCATTTTCTCTTCATTTGACTTTCATCTTTTTGGAAACCTCTTTTGGCCGCCACTGCTAGGGTTCTGCCATGAACATGGAGTTTTATTGTAGATCTCTAAGATGTTATGAAGGTTTTTTGAGATATTTTGATAATGATTTTTGCAGATTTTACACAGAATCTTTGCATTTCAACAGGTATGTATTTGTTTGTAAAAACCTTCGAGCTCCTTCCTATATCGTATCGCTATGGATTTCTATTCTTCTTCAGGATTCTACACTTTCTCATTGATTGGCAAACATTTTCCATGAAATCTGTCTTCTTTCCTTTGTTCAAGAGTTTTTTTGCAAGGGTTTTCCAATATTTCTGCAACTGTAGCTTAAAATGCCTCAGAAAAACTTCATCTTTGACTAGGAATCTGATGAGCTACACAAGTTCCTTTTGAAACTTTACTAAATAAATATTTGAGAAAGATTTGTTTATGTGGACATATAGTATCATTTCACGATAGATTTTTGTATTTCATTGGTGCTTTGAAAACTCTCTACTAGCGTCAAGGAAAAGAATGAGGGTTTAGTCTATTTCTGGAAGGTCGTGAGTATTCTACCCAGAACAATGAACATTTCTGTTACAAAAAAACTTAAAATCTTTCATGTATGGAATTTTTCCTGCAACATTTTGAGGATTTGATCCATAAGAAACCCTTGTGCCCTTTGGATTCTTGGCTCGAATCCTAATATTCTTGTCATCACCATGTATCTTTGTTGTGGCTTTTTTGGAAATAATAAACTACATGAATTGATTAATCTGCAAAAGAAAAAAAAATATGAAACCTCCTTGCATATTTGAAATGGATTTCATTTATCCTATGTTGCTTCCATGATGTACTTTGAGCCAAAAATACTTTATACAAAAACTATTGATGATGTTTATGCAATATTTGAGGCTTTCTCTTCTCATTTGGAGTTCTTTTTGAAGCATTGTAGGCATTTGAAGCAATTCAAAAAATGTTTGATCTGTCCACTATCTTAATAATTATTTTGTTATCTCTACAAGTTACACTCAAACAAGATGTTCTTTTATATCTTTTAATCAATCTTATGTCTTGTAATGGTTGAGTTAATATAGTGAGCTAATATTGCATTTACCATGATGATCTATGTTATCTTTAACATATGCATGATGCTCTTTATTTTATGTTGGCGTATGGTTGTAGCTGCATATTATGTTTTGTCAATGCCATCATTACATCTTTTCTCTGAGTTTGTATATCTGCATACTCTCAATGATCTTTCCCTCTCATTTTTGCTTGAACATTTGGTGATAATGACCATAATCATATGCTTTTTGCAAGCTACACATGTGATGTGTCATGTTATTGTTTGAGCCAATACAAAATAAGGAAACAGACACACTTTATATAAAATGTAGGAAAAACAATTCTCCCTCATTAACTTCTTATGATTTCAATGCCTTTTAAAAACCAAAGCCTAGACTACAACCTTTGGCTATCATTTCTATGCAATTCAAAGAAGTGCTAATACTTGAACATGATTTGGAGTGCAGTTTGAATACATAATTTATCTAAACTTACATGTGGTTTCTTGATCTATGTTTACTTTATTTATTGATTTCCAGATATAACCATAAGTTGTTTAGAATACGAAGAACTCAACTGCCTGGCCTTGTTATATTTGTTATAATACTTTGGGTGCTTCTTAAAATATAATAAAATATTGTAAACTATCTGTATACTTATGGAAACAAATCTTGTAAATTTTTAATTATGTTGAGGGTTGAATGCATGTATGATTGTTTTGAATAGGGTTAAATTATCTAAACTTGAAATTATTAAGTATGTTTACTTCTAATCTAGTTTTTTGCAGGAGTGGTAGCTCAAATCATGGACGTGGCTCTTGACGTTAATGAAATGCCCAAGGTCAAAAAATGTATGGGAATATCAACACTTACCTTGATAAGCTGAAAATGGACAAGAACTTGCAGGCTGGATTACACTCCATCTTCCTTGATCACTTCTTAGCAGGATGGGTTCACACTAAGATTCTTACATTAGGTGTTTCAGTCCTTGAGCTTGAATGTGGGTTTAGTTTTCAAGACCAGCTCTAAAATAAAATGTGTTCTATTTCATAATATTTCAAGTAGTTACCTTTGTTGAGTTAAATTCTTGTTATTAAAACTATGTGATAGGTATGAGGAAGTAGTTGAATTATTGAAGAGCATTTTAAGTAGAAGTTTTTGTCCCGGATAATGAGGCTAATGGATTCTCAAATTATCAGTAGATTTAGAGCATATGGGGAAGATAGAGGAAAGTCTGGTATCAAAAAATTGGACCCTATTCATCATATTACCATATTAAGCTTTACATATCAGCAAATTCACCATTGTCCACCTTTCTTTTTTTCTATTATTTTATGCGTTATCATTGATTGGATTAATGATGGTCACTATTATGAATGATTGTACTATCATACCATTCTTTCACTCTTTCCAGTCAGTAGGTAGCTTATAAAATGTATTAAGTTGTCCAACCCTTTAGTGTTGTATTATGAGAAAAAGAAACCAACTTCACTCACAAGATAGAATTTAATGGTAAATTTAGGAGACCCTGCAACTTGACAAATCATTTTTCATATCCTTGCAGATTCAATCATTTCTTTTTAGTGCATTGAAAATCTCACTATTCTCGGTGTCCTTGTTCCTCAGATCTGATTGAGAGTTTGTTTTTTGTTCACTTCTTTTACAACAACATGGTGTCGTCTTCATTTTACTGTTGATGACTTTTATTTATGATGATAAAATTATAATGATCTCTCTATCTATACCATTCTTTTAAACTAATATCTTATACTTCACTTTTCTAGTTAATGTACTTAGCATTTGTACCTTTGTTTTCAACTTCCAAGTAATAGTTTCTCCTTATCTTATAATATTTGATCTTCAATAGTTGGATATTGCCTTGTATATGCTATCATCACCACATTTTCACATTTTTTCCATTTGATACTTTGAAAAAATGCATCAAGACAATGTGGCATGTGGCTGATCCTTTTCATGATTTGACGTCCTCTTCCTTATTGCATTGAATATCAAATTTTCTTCGAACTTGATCTCATTAAAATATGATTCAAGCCAATACATTACTGTCTTTTGAGATCCATGTCCTTAGAAAAAAGACATCACTATCTAACATTAGAAATGAGGGGGTTTATGCCATACTACCACTTCCTGACTGATACTACCACTTCCTGAGTGATTACAGTGTCATGGCTCTTGTTGATAACCAGATCCGTTAATTTCTCTTGTAGTTGTTCATGAAATTTCTCTATAATGCATCTTGTTCTCTTTTCTACATTGTTTTGATAGTACATTTAGTAATCTCTATTATAGATACTCCAGAGCATATCATGTGTTATTATTGATTATAATGCCATCAAGATGCTTCTACTTTATCTTGTGTGCACTTGATCACACTTTCTGAGTAGGACTTGATTGTTTCTTTTCATTGTATAATATTACATTGCTATCTTGTAGATGTAAGAATGTTTCTTATCATCTTGTAGCTAAAAATGAACACTTTATTGTTTTTTGTTCTATCATTGCATATTATTTATTTGTCAGAATGCTAGGCTCAACCCTTATAGGAGCCTACTTGATCCTACATGTCAACTAATAACACATATGTACCTATTCCTACACATGAAGCAAAAGAGGTAGATAAAAACAATGGATCTCATGTTTTGATATTGGTGTTGGTTATTCTACTTCTCTGATGTTCATATGATTTGGTAGCTGGTTTTTTGTTGTATTAGGGAATATTTTACATTTTTAGGTAGAGTATATGGTGAGGATAAATATCGCAAGATCTAACACAAGTTTTTCAATCTCCTATAGGCACACTCAAAGCAACAAAGCAAGCAGGACTAAGACAACCGATAATTGGAAAGACAAAGCATACAACATATCTTCTTCAACTATGCAATCAAAGGAAATGATGATTTTTTTTCCAAACCCTTCCATATACTTTATTTGAAAATGCTCAATCTTTCCTTGCATAAAACTTGATGAGATATGCCCACGGTTTGTGTGGGTCTTTTAGTTTTCTATCTTTTCAATGAAACAATGCTTACAATCATGCACACTTTTGTATATCTCTTTTAGAAGAATACTGAGATAATGTATGAAACATTATGAGATATATGAGAAACATTTTACTTTGTGTCTCTTTCTTTTCTGTAAAATATTTGAATGGAAAATTGAATGCTTTTACATTAATAAGAACACATTACATCATGAAACTGAAACTTTTTGATAAACTCAAATACATGCAATGGTTTAAGCAAGATAGAAATGAATTGAAAAATTCACCTTAAAATGAACATAATTGACTTAGCTCCACAAATTTGAGCCATGGGTGAAAAATGGTAACATTTCTGGCAGTTTCTTCTTGCTTTCTTGCTAAGCACATGACCACTCTATCATATAACATTGACACCTTTTTTTTCTTTAGTTGACTAAGCCACAAACTTCATTTCCATATCACAACCTCCAAAATCTACCCTTGCAAAACAATGAAATCGCCATTTCATAGGCTCAAACATATGTCTTTTTTAAACATCAAAATGATCATTTTGTAGACTCCAAAAGTTGTCCTTGAAAAATAGCAAAATCACCATTTACCAGGCTCCAAAATCGGTCCTTGACAATATATCAAAATCTTCATTTCACAGGCTCCAAAATCTGTCCTTTCAAAATAGAAAAATCACCATTTCATGGGATCCAATTCTTCCTTCAGCGAAATGATAAAAATTATAGAGGTTCACCAAAACTTTGAGGAACCTAAACCGTCGACTTTTTGACAAAAACTAGTTCGTAAAAAAAGTGACAAAAAAATTGCGATGAAATTTTTCTGAGTGTTTCATTAGTAATTTGACAATAGTTTGTCGATATGTCAACAAAGAGGCATCATAAAATGGAGTCAAATCTTGTAGTGTGGAGGCATGAGATATAAAAATTGAGAGATTTCACATAGAGACCATATAGGGATTGTCCCGGTTGGGATGATGATACCCAACATCTTCCCTATTACAAACAAGAGAAATATCTCATTGGGTGCACTATATATAGACAAAGGATTATAGAGATTCAATTACTAGAGTAGGTACAAAGTTAGTTTAGGGAGCAAAAGGAAAATCTAATAGGTACAACATACTTTACTTTCTCTACTATAGAGGTTAGGGCTTGGAGACTAGTGATTAGGTCGTAGGTGGAATATTTAGAGTTTGGTTACTTACATCTTAGACAATGGGGAGTAGGACCAAATGTGGTAGATGTGGGTAATACACTTGAGTATGAAAAAGGGTTTTCAAAGCTTATGCCTATACCATTAATAGATCCATGTGTACCAATTCCTAGGGAGGTACCATGACCAGGAGGACAAGGGGGGTGATGAGACAAGGGGGAAGAGGAGACTAGGGAGGACAAAGGGGTAGAGGATGATGAAATTGATGGAGAGGAGCATGATGAGGAGACTAATGGAGAGGACAATGATGATAATGAACATGGGGGAGATAAATATTCCATCCCCATGTAGATGGAGCATGATGGTGAGGCACACACTCTATAGGATGAGAAGATGCATGACATAGTTGTGGGTGAGGAGATTGAGGGGATCCCTAATTATGGTACCTTGAGAGCTATAATAAGGATTAAGTGGGATCATATTATAGGATTCTAGAGATAGATAGTTGATTTTAGTCTCAACCAGTAGTGCTTATTACATAGAGATACAAAATGATAGAAGATAAGATCAAGTTGATAGTGGACATGGTAGCTTAGGACATAGAGAAATCATCTCTCATGGAAGATAGGGACAAAATGACATTAGAGAGAGAATCAAAATTGTCTAGGGAACATAGAGTAGAAGAAGCAATCTAGAAGTTCATTGAGAGTATCTCAGATATGAACATACATGTCATGTCATAGACTCTAGGAGAGATAGGGAAGGAGGATATATACTAGATTGGATTGCATGAGAATGAGGTACCATTGGAGCATAGATCACCATACTACTTATAAATTTGATCACAGAGCATGTCACACAACAAGAAACATTCTTAGAGGACACAAAGAAACATAGGAGTGATGGGACCACTCGAGCCACCTAGGCTAGGATAGACAAGACCAGAGATAGGAGGGGCTTAAGCCTTTGGATATGACAGAGGATAGGATTAGGAGAGAAAATTATGATGACATTATAACTATACATATATCTTTTTGATAGTATTTTTAGATACTTTGTACCTCACACTAAGCCTTAGAGCTCCACTTGACACAATGACACTGACTTTCTACTCTAATATATCTAAGCGGAGTGGATGATGACTATATGATGCTTATGTTACATGCATGCTTAATTATCATATATAATAATGCTTCTATAATGTCACGTTTTATGATGTTGTGATGTGATGTATGGATTTTATATGCATATGCTTATGTATGCAACTATAGAGATGCACCTTATGTATTATGATACAAATATGTATATGTAGGATGTGATGATACTTATGTTATATGCTATGAATATATGAAATGGATGACTATTATATTCATGTATCCTAATATTTTGTAGATGAAAGATGCACTTTTTTTTTGTACTAGAGCACTAGAGCAAAAGGACCAAAAGACTTACTAGAGAAGTGTTAGCAGAGACAAATACTAGACGAGGAAAGTGCTGATGAAACCGTGATTTTTAATAAGTTCACTTTTGTCTTGATAGAGCTTTATTTTCTATATAAAAGTAGATGTGTTGTGTCATTAGATATAAAAATAGAGAAATAATGTAATCCATTTTTCATAAAATAGACACATTGTAGACAAGTAATAGTTCAATCCATCTTGAAACATATGTATGTTAAGGGTCAAGGTATGTGCGACAGTCACTAAGTGAACATTCCAACACAAACACCCTAGATATATATGTCCAAAAACTTCTTGAAAACATCCCACAAATAGAAGACAAAATAAAAAGGACATGAATCATCTGAATAACTCTCATCACTTAGTGATATCCTTGATTAGCATAGAAACAACAACAAAAATATATCAATGAAAGATAAGATTGACTAGACCAAGAAAGTCCGCAACCATTCTAATATTTTTGTCAAATTTGATGGTTTTATTGATTATGATGAAGTTTAGTTTTAGTAATTATGTACCCTATTTCAGTAGATAATCTAGTTTTTGAGTGCAGTACACCCTGTTTAAGACACGTGATATTTGATAAAAGGGTTGATGAATGTTGATCGATTGATCTGACAAGTTTGATTTGCCTAATTGATGATTTGATTGGGTAATTTATCTATTTTTTATGATTTGTTAAATGTATGTTTTTACATCTCCTAATTGTGTTTGTTCAAATGACTATCTTGTCACAAGGGACAATTTAATAATGAAAATAGATTTCTTGCTTTTAGATTATGTAATGTCCCCTACTAGGAATTGTCTATTTAAAATACATCATTATACATTATTATGATTTAACTAAATCAAAATATAGTTAATTCATTTATAATATATTCCATAATGATTACATTCAAACCTAATCCTGATTTATTTCCTAAACCTAATGGAAGATGGGCAATTATTGTAACGCCTCCGCTAGGAACCTGAGAGGACAACTCAAAATCTAAGAAGAAAGAAAAATATTTTTTTTTAAACAAAAAACACAACTAACATTAGAATTTAAATTGAATATAACATTAACTCATCAATGATACATTATATTAAATGTAGACCATGAATGTTAAACATTAATCAGATAACAAGGTCCTCTTAGGTTCCCCGACATCGCTACTGGCAACATAAAATATACATGACTAATACATTTAGGTCACCATGAAAAATATGAACAAATTTATTTAAATATTGCAAATAGATAACATATAGCCACATGGTAAAATCAAGGGATACCATCTTTATCCACTTCTTTCTTTACATCACAAGTAATCAGAGATACATGTTTACATTTACAAAGTATAAGTAATCACTAAAACACATATACATATACACTTTACATTCATATCCTCAAGGAGATTATAATACTACATCAATACCTCAATATGATGATATAGAAAATGTTACATCATTACATCGACATGAAGCTACATAATAAGATACAATAAATCATAGTAATCATCTCGCTACAAGGTACAAGGAACTGCTAAGAATATGCAAGATCACCCAAGAAAATCATGATCAACTTTGAAGAATCGATGGATAAAAATATTTTCCACCCAACCACGTGGAACCGTGAGGTTCACTCCCCCAAGCTAAGAGATAACACAAGGCCCCAAACCACACAAGAAACACAAGCAAGGTAGTAAGCAAAGGAACGTCCAAACCAAGGAGTATTATATGGAATTCACAAGGGGTATATAATAAGGTTAACACAAGATATTAGATGATACCAAAGGTGAACCATAAGGATGAATGAAGGGAATTCTAAGGTACATGTAGGAGAGTGTCATCACACATTCCACTACTATACTAGGTTAAATTGGTAGTCTCTCACTAGACCCCAACCCCCATGTGAGGACTCATGTGGAATTGACAACCTTTCATGGGGACAAGGATCTGATCTCATCCTTAGTCTATACAAGCACTCAAGGCCATGGGGGAGGTATCCCAATTATCTTAATTAATGGTTTAGCCCATCCCAACATTTAATTAATTTATCACTTAATTATCTACCCATAATGAATTACCTTGGCAACCTCTTAGGGCCCCTACCCCCATTGTGATCCACTCCCCTATCCATGTTCCTAGAATACCACTCCTATGATCCAAACTGAAAACTAAAAGAGAGAGCAAATCAGATAATCTCAAATGATCCTCATAGAATCTTCATAATCAAGAAACCACAAAAGAATATTTTGGAGCATAACTTGATATCATCAATAGGATCCACATATATTATCATAAGGGACATCAGACCAACTTGTAAATACCTCATATCAAGAATCTCATAGGAATCTCTTTCTAGACTCAAAAACATAACCCATAACCAATTACCACATAATACATCATGCATATGTTCTCTTTGGATCCAATTATCTCTAGCATAATACAATCATCATCAAATCATATTTTAATAGATTCCAAACATGAAATTCCCAAGACAGAAATAACCCAAGTCATGTGACCTCAATTACATAGTAGGGCCTCAAATGGACATGTTAAATCAATCAAGATAACCCAATCACATGAGATCATGAAACATAATCATCCAAGCATCAATTTGAAATCAAAACATTAAGATAAATCCCTAGCCTCTGGTAAGATTTAGCACAACCCAAAAATAATGACATAGCACAAATACCATCACATTAAGAATACAATATTACACTTTATGTCATCAAGTCGATTCATCTCAACTCAACTTAGAATCTTAACAAATGTCCACACTCAAAATAATAGAAATGTATAACAAAGATGCAAAGAATGCCAATTTGTGATAAGTCCCTTAATCAAGCCTCAAACATACTATATGAAAAACCAAACATTAAAACTCCAACAAAAACCCATATGCAATATCAACACAGAGAAACCATATGACCACATTAACAAACAAAAGTATAACACTAATTGGTATCAAACATAGTAATCATAATGTCACAAAACCCATAACTTATTGCAGTTTTCTCACCTGAATATACATATTTTAATAGTCTCCTTTC
Source organism: Thuja plicata (assembly GCA_018584345.1). Taxonomy (NCBI): domain Eukaryota; kingdom Viridiplantae; phylum Streptophyta; class Pinopsida; order Cupressales; family Cupressaceae; genus Thuja; species Thuja plicata. The sequence continues at coordinate 904,095 of MU228519.1, read as the reverse complement.
TTACATAAATCTTCCCATCTATTCAATTCCTAATTTGCATTTCTCCCAAAAATCAACATCTCATGGTACATATAATAACACTCTTTTATGTTCAAATTCATTGTAAAATTTAACAAAAACCTCCTTAATAAGTTCATAATTACTTTCTAAATAAAAATATAATGATCACAAAATAGTACATTTCCTAACCCTAATGTAATAACATATAATTCTAACTACACGGAATGTAATTCCTAATTATCACTTAAACTATAATCTCTTAAGCAAAATAAGATCAATTAACCACTATGAAACAATGTAATTTCTAACTAAGACACAATATTTCTTATAACAAGGTGAAGATATTTTAATGCATAATTCAATATAATAATCATATTTTCCATAAGACATGACATAAAATAAACCTATCTATAACTACATAGCCACATTTCCAGCAACATCCAATGATCACATATTCTAAAAATTACACTGCACATCTCAATACACCTCACTTCCTTCTTGAACACACATGTAATCCCTAGCTATATGTGTTAATCATATATCAGACCAAAATTGAAATAACCTGACACAAATCAACATTCTAAGTACATTCTAAAAATACATACAAGGCAAATTAATAAAATAAATATTAATTGTTAGGGATTTTAAACAACTCTATAAAACATTCCATAATAAATCAAAATATTAATTAATCAAACCTACAAATAGACACAATAGGTACTAGCTAAAATATTCATCCTATTAAACAATGAATGAGTAAATCCCCGTGCTATAGCTTAACTACTAAACTCCATTATATATATCCACAAACAACTATAATCCCCACATGTAGTACATTTCAAGTAATCAAAATAATAACAAATCCACACGATTAAAATAAATAATAATTATACTAGAATACTACTGTAAATAACTTTTGATATACTTAACTTATATCTATATCATATGCATAACAATAAGAAAACCTATTACCTATGTACTTTACAAACTTTTGAAGTTATAAGGAAGGTTGAACGCACACAATCATCCAATCAAATTCATGAATATCAACTAATGATCCTAACCACTAATAGCACCCTTATATAAGGTACAAACATAATATAATACAAGGTGCAAGGAAATTATCCTAACTATGACCAAATAAAAAACCCAAATATTACATGTAGCAAGGCATGAAATAATGTAGCACAACGAACATCAATGACAAGGACAATATGATTGATAATTATAAATTTTAGTATTTTCATTAATATTCCATTATGGTATACAATGATGATTCAATTTCAAAATTACACTATATTTCACATACTTCACTACACACTCATAACATAACTAAGCTATTTACTTAACTACTATTCAAAATTAGATAATAACACACAAATTATAACATAAATGACAACTTACAATTAATATAAACATCCTCATGATTAAATAATTATCCCCATAATTTCCTATTTCTAAACTTATCCAAATACTATCAAATATAAGAAATCACAAATTTATATTATATAGCCATTTAACAAACATAACTAAATCTATAACTTTTTTTAAAAAATGAAGTAAAATAAAACCATCAAAAAAATCCTTTAATAAGAACTACAAATCTAAAAGATTTTTAAATTAATAAAAACAACTTTTAAAAAAAATAATCATAAAATAAAATAAAATTAAAAAAATATCCGCACTACAAAATTTGTATTTATTCCATTATTCTAAGAAGACCAATTAAGAATTAGACAAGGCTACAGGAATAGCCATGTCGTATCAATGGAGCCACAATTTGAAGTGATTTGTGCAGTTTTTGGTAAAATATGTAGAATCATATATTTCACTCCCAATATTGACAATGAAAATGGAATTATATTAATTATGTAACTTAACTAAATTAATTCAATTTTGTTTTGATGAGTTATAGACAATTCCATGAAAATTTGCTAAGATTTAGCTACCAAGAGGAAATATCCAAATAGTACATCTCTAAGAAGCGTGACATGTTTCTAGTTATGATTATGGTGATATTAAAGGGGGTTGAAAAAAATAGATGTTTAAGGTTTAGTGTCAATGAAGTTTTAAAGATGGGAATGATTTTTTGAAGAGTAATGATTTGTGTAGGTTAATCGTATTGTATGCTATTAATTTTAAAATTTATTTTATTATATAAAGTAAAATAAAAATATAAAGTATAATTTCTAAAATAATTAATATAGAGTTATAAGGGTCATTCAAACAAAATTGACTAGTTCTAGGTCAAGGCCAAACAAAAAGGAAGAGAAGAGAGGGGACACCACATGAGTTCAAAGCGAAGGGATGCCAACAAATAGATAAAAAGAAAAGGCGAAAATGTCAATTACTACCTACAAAGATTGGATTAAACTATTTAAAAATTATAAAATCATAAGATATGCAAAACAATTTAATCATATCTAAAAAAATCTAAACATCTAAACAAATATAAAATAATTAATTAAAATCTATGTTTATATATTTTTTTTATCTATATTCGTAAAGATAAGGTCTAATAATCAATAATCAATAAGATCCTCATAATTTTAAAAAAAATCAATGACAAAATTAATATAATAAATGGTAATGAAAATTAAAATGAAATTAATATTATAAATATCAAAAAATTAAAATTAAATTTATATTATAAATAGTAAAATTAATAAATAGAATTAGATCAATTTATTATATACTATTAATACTTTTTAGTAAAATTTATACTATGATACAATTACTAAATAAAATTATAATAGATAAATATGCATAATTAAATATATTTTTCTTGCAATTTTTTCCAACTATGAAATAGATAAAATTTGTAAAAATAAGTTAAATCTATTTCTATTATTCAAAATGATTTTACCCTTTGCTTGTTTAATAATGGCCTTTTAAATTTTATATCTCCTCCAAAATTCATTCCATACAAAATACTAACGATTATAATACTACCTATTATAAAAAAAATCTCACTGTATTGTTTAAAAAATATATCTGAGAAAGTGTCTCCCAAAAAAAGATAGACTAAATATGAATAAGTATTAATGCTACATATGGTAGACACATTTTATTGGTTGTGAAATTTCAGGATTTTAATTTTTGTTTTAACTATTTTACACAATTGCATCGGGCCATATAAACAGGACTACATCTAGATTAGATGTTTTCCAAGAAAATAGCCTTACATTTTGTATAGTGCACAATTCCTAAAAATCCATCAATCTCGCCCCATTTGTTTTTGATTAAGGAAAACAGGTTTTGATGGGTTCCTGAAACCCGATATAAAGCAAAAGATCAGAAATAAAGCCCAGCTAAGAGAGATAGAACCTAAAAACAAAACAGGCCAACACATGGCCACAGAAGCTGGTTTTGAAGGGACCCCAGAACCCTGAACAGCGAGAGGAAGAGAAAACAACACCTCCCCAACCCAAGGGAACAAACAGAAAGTTCCCAACCAAAGGCCAACAGACCACTAACAAAGGCCAATCAAGATTTACCTTTAGGCCCGCCCTTGTGTGATCGTAAGTGCATATCGAAGGAGGGCATGGACGACTTTGATTTATTTCCTTTAACAGTTATCCATCCATCCCCCACCATCGCAGCAACGCTAACCACACTAGCAGGGGCAACGACACCTCCATGCCCTTGATCCCCACATGGAGGAGCAAGGACAATAGAGCCCCTAACACCGGCTAATTGGTCAACATAACCAGAGACAACAACATCCCTGACTGAAGCAGTATCAGCTACCCCCGAAAGGGCTGCATCACCCTCTTGAACCAAGTCAACAACAGGAGCAACAACGTCCACAGATGCTTTATGAACCGAATGATGCTGGTCCGAAGCCCCTATCCACCACGAAGGTGATTTCTTTGTTTTAATCCTCTCTGATGAACACCGAGCAACCACATGTCCTGTCATGTGGAAGATCCGACAACGAAACAGAATACCCTCATAATCCAAAGTCTGGATCTAGGGGCCGAAAGGAGAAACCAAAGTAACATTCTCCAGAAGACCCTTAGAAGCATTAGCTTCCACAAGGATGTGAGCATATGTTGGATGAAGAACATCAGAGGTGCCCGAATCAACCATCTGAAAATCTCCAATGGCCTCCCCAACAACTTCCAGAACAGAGTCTAGCCAAAGATGAAAGGGGAGATTCAGGAGTCTCACCCAAATGGGTGTTTTTCTAAAAGACTCAGTGAGAGGATCAAAATCCTTATGCCAGGGTTTTCCCATAAGGGGGAAATATTCATCCTTCCAAGTGAAGCACCAATCACACATAATGATCTTCCTGTTTGTAGCATTCCCAAACTTTGCAATAAAAAAACCCTTAGTTGTAGGGTATATCTGAACAGAATCAGATATGAGAGGTTCCCAATGCTTGGAAATCCAAGCATGCAAGTCCACCAAAGAGGGCCAAAAACCCCTAAATCTGAAGATGGCCGCATTAGAAAAAAAATCCTCCACATTTGAAATGATTTCGTCCCCAATTTCTGGTTTCAGTTTTACCACGATGGGATCTCTAACAGAGACAGGCGTCACTCCAGTAGGACGGGACCTAAGGCCCCCTTTCCCAATGACAGGAGTAGAAGACCTGGCACCATGAATGTGTGCCTCAAAGGCCGCCACATCTGCATACGATCCAACAGGCAGCCACTGCTGCGGCCCAAGGCTAGCTTGCTTAGAAGACTTCCCCATGCCACAAGCAACAACCCCATCAGCAGCCAAGGCGATACCAACAGTGCCAGAAGTAGCAGCAACCCTAATTGCGGAAGCTAATGCAGCCCCTGCAAAAGGCTCTCCCCCAACAGAGGCATCTGCTGATCCAACAGGTCCAAGGCGGGAAGCGGCAGCCAAGGTCTCATTTGAAATTCCCCTTGGGCGGGAGACGACAACAACAGAAACCATCACGACATCGATATTCATCCGTCTCGCCCCATTTGTTTTAGCCATTCAAAAACATGATAAATAATTTTATAAATTAATGAAGTTAATATTTTTCATTTTACTTTATCAAATATTAAAATATGGTATCATTAGAAAAAGATGAAAATTGATTGGTTGATATATATATATGTGTGTGTGTGTGTGTGTGTGTGTGTACGTATATATATTGATATATGTATATACGTATATATGTGTGTGTGTACACACACACATATATATATGTGCGTGC